>APFE030423843.1:10216-76203 GCA_000404065.3 Pinus taeda | reverse complement strand
ATATATATTAATAGTAATTTAAAAATTAAACCAATGAGTTTAAATCCAATGTTATTTTAAAAAGAGTTTGTATAATAAAATTATAAATTTCCAAGTTAATATATAATTTATACTTAAATAAATATGAAAATTAACTTAAACATTGTTTTTTTCATATATTTATATTTCATAATTTCAACCATTTTTTTCTTTAGTATTTCATCTTTTTTTTATTTTGCTCGGAATATAATTATGGTTTAGATAAAATAGCACACAACAATATATTCTCTATTATGAATGAGGAAATTACACACATATTTATAAAATCAATAGTCTCAAGATAGGAATTCTATCTTAGACGTACAGTAGTGTGGTTGAGAGATTCTCTCAACCACACACTAAACTAGGAGAAACTAAATTCCTATTATGTAGGAACAAACTCCTCAACTGGAGAATTACAACCATAGAGAAGTAGGAATTAATTATTTCTAACTCCCCCCCTTAATGACTACTTGTCATGATAATCAAATCCACCACCATCAGGCGAATTGCATGTACAGAACCTCCAAAATAAATCTGCCTCCCTCGGACAGATCCACAACTTCTCCGATTTGCCTCCTCTCGCAAATCGTCAAACGAAGATGAGGATTCCCGCGAATCCCCTTAAAAGTGAATTGGCGCGATCTTTCCATAAAATTCCACACCAGTCTGGTATTTTGGCGCGGTGGCGCTATTAATGGCCTAATAGACGTGCTAGTTGCGCATCCTGGCATGACTGTCAGCGTGAAAAGCGCGCTAATCCCCTTCTACTCAGAAAATTAAAAATCATCTGAGTCCGAGCCAGGTGTTCTGCAGTCCACCTGCTCAATTGAGCACAAAGCTCTCGTGTACACCCGGCCAAAAAGGCACTTCAAGCCATAGAGGCGATTGTGCCACAAAGGCACCTCAAGCTACAGAGGCAATTCTGCCACAAAGGCAAGCTGGTCACAAAAGCACTTCAGCCACAAAGAGTCTATAGATGGTTTCTGGCTCACCACCAACCCTCACTTTACAATGACAAAAGATGGTTTCAGGCTGACCATAAACCATTACAAAGTGGTTTTGAGATCACCACAAACTTTCAGATGCCTTTAAAACTTACATTTCATTCCACATTTTGGAGTTTCTGGGTACATACAATGACTATTACAACAACTGGACTTGCTTATAACATGCTAGGGAGTCTATTCCACAAACCACATTAACTCAAACAAGCATCTACTTTGTTGTCCACCATAAACATTGTCGCTACTCCTTTACCTTATCTGTGAGTAGTCCACTAATAAAGAAACCAGAACATAGGCACTCACAGCCACATAAAGAGAACACAATTTTCCCTTCAGGAACAGTGATCCAGGACTCCATGGTCCAATCCTCCATCGCATTTCAGTATCCAATTCTCCTGGCACCGCAACATAATGCCACTTCCCCTACCCACAGTATTAAGGCTAGTCATTGTTTTCAAGTATATTGCCTCATGCTCATTAACAATCTGCAACACGATCTCGATCATCCTCCAATCTCTAATGTAGCTCCAATTGATGTCGTTTTCACTGTCATGTGTTCACCATTCCCTGCAAATTTGCTTAGTGTTGGAATGACTAGTTCCAACACACGTTCAGAATTCTGACAATAGTTGGTCAGACCAAAGTCACTTCAATAATAACATAAAATACCATGACATGAAATACTTATTATGAAAATCAGTAGCATTTACTTCATGGCCAATTAGTAAGAGTAGAAACCAGGTCTCCCTTGCTAGAGGACAAACGGAGAGCAAAAAGATGAGCTGACACACCCCCAATCACCCAAAACTACTCATTTCTCGACCAATCATCAATACCAACCCCACTCCATTGCATCTCCAAAACACCAGTTGTAATGATACACACAAAGAGAGCAATAAACCACAAACTAGCATAATTGCTAATCTTTGGAATTATAAATTTTCCAGTGAGCAAACATACAGCAGGCAAGGTACAATAAGCTAACAAGGGTAAGGAGTTCAATGGATACACAGTTGTGTTTATATAAGACAGTCTTTCCAGCCGTTTCAACTCGCCTCCGTATCCATACCAAATGGGGCAATGCTTGCTAAGGAAAATTTCTACTGATCCAAGAGTCCAAAGCAACACTTGATGGAGCCGATCTGAGAGATTAATTGGAGCAGATCCCTTGAATGTTGGTCTTAAAGGGATACAGTAAATAGAACGCAAGTCAGCAGACAAGCGTATATCAGAGAATCAACCATGCCAGATCATGATGCAACAGATCTGTTGAACAAAAAAATTGCAGCCTGCAAACAGAAAACAGAGATCTGGCCTCCTCGGCTTCTCCTCGCGGCCTTCGGGCAAGTCTGGCCTCCTTCGATCCTCCAAGCTATCAGAACTTTGATATCTCTGTAAAAATATACGCAGGAAACAATCTATTTCCACAAAGAAACAACAATGAAATTAATTTGCATTGGAGCATGTATAATACAAGGCACAAATCAGAACCTCTTTTCGAATCACAGTGTGGCATGGAAAAAAATAACTCTGGATCCATAAACAAATCATCATAAATAAGCGGAAACCTGGCCATAATTTCCTTGGCACGTCTCTGAAGGCCAGTTTCAGTTTATAGGTGGCCTTTCTCCTCGGTGCCGATGATCTCGACTTCTTTTTCAACCTTGGCTGTTGTTTCTTTCACATTCTCATCACCTGCAGGAATAGCTGGTGCCTCTGAGATGTCTCTAGCAATTTCCTTTGCAGTTTCGGCTCCCCCTTTCACCAAATCAAGCTCTATAGCAATGATATGGGATTCTTCATTGGCCACAAATGGAGAGAACTTCTCTAGCAGGTATTGGATCTGAGAAGCCAATAGAGCAATGCCATACTTATCTTTAGCCTCCTTCAATATTTGTGCTCTTGGACAACCTGGTTCCATAAGCCGCTGTAATAGATCCTGAACAGCTTGGGCATTTTGTTTCACCTTGTCTTCAGTTGGCTCCTTGGAAAGCAACTTGTTTTCTGGCTTCGAGTCGTGGTATATCTCAGTTATCTTTGGCTCCAATTCAGGTTTCTTCTCTTCAATTTCTTTTTCAATGGAATTCTTGGCCTTGTTGAAGGATTTGGTAGCTTCTGCTGCCCCTTTGTTGTTGGCATCTCCTTTTCCAAAATATATCTTGATCTCGGCCTCTGAGAGTTGGACTTGTTTAGCTGATCTGTTCTCTTTCGCGTCTAGCAGCCGTTGGATTATATCGTCCACTAGGCTAGGTTCCATCGCACCCACAGGCAACAAACAGCAATAATCCCCAAACACAACTCAAACTTCTTTCTTATCGAGTCAGAAAATACCTTCAAAGAGAGATCCTGGTATGTGACGACCCGCTCAAGATCGAAAATCCCAGCAAATTCTCTGCAAAAGAGTCAGCTCAAGCATGCAGATCTCCACCAAGCACTTAGATCTCCAAAGATCTGCATAATTTGGATGCACAATTCACGCTTCTCCTCCACGCAGTGAACAAAGCATGCAACACTGAGATCTCCTTGACCACACACACAGGATCCTTGACCAACATAGAAATTGAAATACCCTCAGACTCTCCATTAATATGATTCCCTTGAGCTTTTCTGCTCAATTCCCCATCCTTCTCGCCATTATTATTCTCTACCAGTCTGAGATTTCCCCGACCACCTTTTGTCTTCCTGATCATCTCTCCAGCTCTCACCAGAAGCGGAGTCCATCCCTTCTTCGAATATGCGAATCTCACCATGGCCTCCCACACACCAATCTCCTTGGCAATGCATTTTCTTCTGGCAAAAAGCTCTGCATAGATGCTCTAGAACTTGTCAAGCCCTCTGGCGGAAAATGGATTCGACTTCTTTCCATTTCTCTGCCACGATCTCGGCTTGGGCGAGTCCGAGATTTCTTCTGCTTCGCCTTCCACTAATGTCCTTCCACACCAGATTGAAGATCAAGAACCCTACACAATAACATCATGGTGGCCTTTGGTGGCCATATTATTGTTATTCATCCTTTCTTTTTGAATGATGGCAGAATATTGGGACAATATACCACCATGCAGATGTAAAGAAGACTGCACTTAACCGGCCATAGAGAAACTCCATAGACCTCTCCTAACTCAGCGCACCAGAACACCGCCTAGCTCACCGGAACCCTGTTCGATGCTCGATGGACAAACTAAAAATTAAAAAAAATACTCTTTTATTTCCTCAGTCCAGGAGGGGCCAGGCCCTCACAGGCTCTGATACCAAAATAAAATAGCACACAACAATATATTCTCTATTATGAATGAGGAAATTACACACATATTTATACAATCAATAGTCTTAAGATAGGAATTCTATCTTAGACGTACAGTAGTGTGGTTGAAAGATTCTCTCAACCACACACTAAACTAGGGGAAACTAAATTCCTATTATGTAGGAATAAACTCCTCAAATGGAGAATTACAACCATAGACAAGTAGGAATTATTTATTTCTAACTAGTTTTGCTAGTGGCCAACAATCTTCCAAAATTCTTTTATATCTATCAACCATCAACATATATGAGAAGAATGAATAGCTTTCCAATGACAAAGATCAGGATTGGCTAGACGCCTCATCTTCATTTGGATAGAAGGGCTTTCCATAAACATGTTGTTTCTCTTAGTTCCAGACCCATATCCAAATCTAAACCCAGCGGCATACCCTTCCCTTCGCATAATTCTTTCAATTTAAGCAGCACCCAAGCTGAGAACGTCAAATACACCTAAGTTTGAACTCACTCATTGCAGTGAAGCTCCGAAAACATCAAAAATCGGTTGAAGTGAAGCTCCCGAAAAGCTCCAAAGTACCCATTGAAACTCTCAGTGGTTTTGGAGAGTTTCCAATCAGCTCCCAAGCTCCAGGAGCAACGGAGCTTCAGATACTTGCTCTCCAACACCTGAGAGCGTACCCATGTAACTATGTAAAAAAGCTTTTATATAATAAAACTTTTTTTTTCAATTATTTTATATAAAGAAAAAATTGATATTAAAATTATTTATTTAACATGTATAATTAAAAATATTTTATTTGTAATCCACGATTTTCTATAATAATAAAAAAAAAGTGTTATTAATATTGTTAATTATTTTATTTAAATAATATAATATTTTTATTAATAGTTTTACAATATTGTGTATCAATTTATATTAAACATAAAAAAAAGTTATACATCTATCTCATATCTAATATAAATATATCTTTTAAGTAATAATACTTTATCACGAATCCAAACTAATATAATTAATCCAATTACATTTACAATTTTTTTTAACAATTCCTTTTAAAAAATAACCTATACAAAAATATTATAAAAATTTCTATCCCCACACTACGTGATAACTTTATATATTTCTCCAAAACTAGTTTCCTATAAATGCCAACTCTACTCACTTTATACTAGTCCACTCTTAATATGTTAAATTCACATGGATTTTATATAAGTTAAGCGATAAAGAAACCTCAGGTACATTATACGTATTACTTCAATAGTGGGAAGAACATAAACAAACCCTTTCACTATCCCATTTATTATTGCTTTTAATCCTTGTTTTAAACCTTCGAAGAAGAAAAAAAACAAAAGTGATATAAAACTAAACTATATAGATATATTTTTAATAATTTTTCACAATATATTTGATAAATTTATATTAGAAATTCAAAATATATATTATGAGAGTTATTTTCTTTAGGTTTTTGAATTTATTAAGTTATGGTTTTTATGCATGTAGTATAGAAAATGCAGAAAATATAGATTTGACAAAATACAATCACTCACAACCAGAATAACACAAAACCGAGCTATATTCATTGAATTGTTCTTTATATTAACTTCAATATGGATGCATCAGTTCTACTATATATTTGGGTTCCTGTTCATTGTCTCAAAAAATTAGTTGGAAAATGATGTTGTTTTTCTCTCTTTTTCTCTCAATGGGAATGGTTGCAAGTATAACGAAGTGAGACTTGTGGCCCACATGCTACTACAATGCAAAAGCCATCTCCATTTACTCTCTTCCTATTGACTCATGCTCATCTATGAAATAAAATGTACGCAAATAGAATGGAACCCCTTTTCCTCCTAGTGACCTGATTATAACACAACACATTAGCTTACTAGTTATTAAATTTGAGTTAAACTCTTAACTAGAGTTACAATATTGACACTTCTATAGTCTTCTTCAGTATGACCACATGGCTAGTCACTTTTCCATGAATAATGGGGGACGATGAGGTATTCTCTTAAATCATGGTGATCAAAACAGGAAAGTCAACGTCCAAGTGGAATATTTTTTTACATATAAACTCTTATTAATGTGTTTTTTTCACCATTGAAAGGGTATTTGTATGTAGAATGGTGTTGGGGGTACAACACTAAACATAATTTTTGACCCCCAAAAAAATCACCATTTGATTCCTCAAATTTTTTCATAAGGTTTCAGACCCCAATTGACCAAATTGGGACCCACTGTTATAAATGGTCATGTGAGCTTATTCCTTCACTGTTTCCACTCTAAAAGCATCAAGATGGATGAAAAATAATGATGATGATGATGATGATTAACATCCACTGAGACCAATGAGATCTATCGGAACTGAAGAAAGAAAGAGATTAATTAAGATTTTTAATATTTTATTTCTATGATCGAAGATGAGGGAAAAAAGTGTTCCTACATAACTATAGTTTTGTTGACTGAACAAGTCATGAAGGTTGGTAGTGTGGAAGATGTTTTGGAAATAGGAACATATATGAGTAAGACCTAGGCAATCCAAGAGAAAGTGTTTTTCATTTTCAACCCTCTTAGAATTATATAGTTGGCATATTCTTTCATCCTAGGGTGTTTCGAGGATAGGCCAATACACGATTTCTCTTTAGAGCACATGGTAGTTAGTTCTCATATTTTCAATGTTCATCAAGTTCTTCTTAGCATTAGGCAAAATAGAGAGATAATTCTAGTTAGTGACAGTGGGATTGGTCACCTCATTATAATACCTTAGTTTCCTTTTCCCCTCTAGCTCCTTATCATTCCACAATTTGGCCTTAAATTTGGAAGTAATAGTATTTTTAATATTATCTTTATTCTTCAAGATGATCTCTTCCTTTAACCTCGGACAGTAGAGCCAAGATTGGGCATCCTTGTGTCAACTACACTTGAGCTAGAGGCAGGGTTTTTTCCTATAGTTAAAATCAATTTTGGAGAACCTCTTAGTTTCCATCTTGTAAAGATTCTTCTTATACATCATATAATGAAACATAGCCATGCTTTAAATGAGGGAATGTCTAGCTTCAATCAAAACGATAGGGTAGGGAGTATTACCTTTAATATTTAGTTTATGGGTTATAAATCACTTTTGGATCAACTCAATATTCCTCCATGATTCTCTAGATATATTACAACCCTAAATCTTGCATACATCCAAAATAACATGGTTGACAAGAGTCTCAAAGATGAACTTTTGTTTTCTCCAAACCCATAGATCAGTCGTCTTGCAATTATTTTCAAGCTCATAATAAGTTTTCCAGCAACCAATAATCCTTTTCTCAATGCTATAATTCCAATTGAGGTGATGATGAATGTCAATACCTAAAGATTTGCATAAAGAAACGACCTCCAAGTAATTGTTATCATAGATGAAATTTTCATGGTTGATCCTTTTGGATTTAATTATAATGACTTTAGTCTTGTGAATATTAATAGTTAGACCCATCTTGGAGCATAAATCATGGAGGATTTTGAGTTGTTTATCGAGATCCTCATGGATTTTGGAAAGAAAAAATTTATCATCAACATAATGGAGAAGATTAATGACCATACCAACGAGAACGGGGCCATTGTATCCTTTAGCCTCCATATATGATTCTAGCTTATCAATGTAAATGCATTAAATGGTAGGGGATAAGGGACACCCTTGATTAACACTAATGTTGCATTTAATTTCTTTAGACCAACCCTTGATGGTCTTAATATTTCTGACGACATTCTCATATAGCCAAATCAAAAAAACCTTCAACTCCAGAGGAACCATGATCTCTTCAAGTCTTTTCCATAACTTATCCCAAGGAACCATGTTGAAACATTTCTAAACTCAACAAAACAACAAAAGGGACCATTTTTACTATTGTGACAATCCTTGACAATAATCTAAAAAGTGCCACAATGGTCAATAATTGAGTGATGTTTTCTAAACCCCACTTGTCCTTTAGCTCTTTTACCATGAATTTCAAGCCATACACTACTATTCTTTTCCAAAATTAGCCCATAAAGTTTGGGTAATATGTGGCTAATCATAATGGTCCTATAATTAGAGGGAACAATTTTATCCCCACTTTTAAAGAGAGGCACAATTAGGCTTTGAGTCCAAGGATTAGGGAAGTTATGCTTTACCACCAAATTGAGAAAATTGTGAATATGAGGAATGAGAATAAACCTTCCTATTTTGAAAATTTCAGCTTGGTAGCCTTCAATATCCTTGGATTTTCCATTAGCGAGTTTCTTAATCCTGAACTCCATGTATTTCAAAGAGAAAATATCCTCTTCTATAGGAGTGTTTAAGATGCTTCTCATGGTGTTTGGAGAGTCATAAAGGTTCTTAAGATAAGTATCCCAGTTCTTCACAAGGACCATATTATTATATTTTATTTTACAAACAAGTATATTCCTCCAAAATTTTCTAGGCTTAGCTTTAGAAAGGTGGACAAGACACACTTGCCTCTTAATAATATAGGACCTTTTCATTTTTTTGATAAGAGATTTTTACATACTTATTTTTCAAGCTTTGTAGTTTCATTATGAGCTTCTCTAATCGCTCCTTTGGAAATTTTACAATCATTGTCATACCAGGGGTTGGAGGTTCTATTATTCTTTTTATATGACACCAAGCAGTAGAAAATTTGTTAATGTTATTGGAAAGGGTCGTAGTAAAATTGTGGTAGACGAAATCAATGTTGTTGTTCTATGTTAAGAAACCAAGATCCCTCTTTAAATATTGTATGAACAGATCCATTTTATTTTTGTTAAAATAAATGTTCCATTAACTATCATAATTCTTTTGCGTGTCATTGGTGTGTATGTTAATATTTAGGGTTAGGGATAAGGGTCTATGGTCAGAATCAGGCTTGTGGTCATTTAGGATGTGAAAATTTACCATACAGTTGATAACATGGGTGCCTGATATTGAATAATCCACAACACTTTCGGCCAGACCATGGATGCAAGGTATATGGCCAGAGGTGGACCACTTGTTAATTTTGTTACAAATAATTAGGTCTTGGGAACTACAAAGCTTGATAAGATTAGTACCAAATAAGTTCTCGATTATGTCTTCAAAATTTATTTTGAATTTATTAGAGCTATCACAGTCCTTATCTAGCCATACAAGGTTAGGGCTAGGGATATTTCTTAGGAGTGTAGCTTGGTTAGTAGTGGTTCTAGCATTGAAGTCCCCAAGAAAAAGGATATCACCTTCACTCCTTAGATTATGGATATCCTATTCTAAGGTGTTGAAGGGGAAATTCTTATTAGGTTTTTTTTCCTTATAGGAGGTAGAGTTGATAAGGGAAAAATAAAAAAATGTGAGAAAAACCCTATTGGTGTTAAAATTAGAAATTTCGATCCATATGTACTAATTGAGGGTGTCGATCTTATGAAGAAAAATGTGAGAAGAAATGTTATCTATTATATAACAAGCTATAACACCAAAACATTCATGATAGGATTTCCTATTCCAAGTTGACCAGAGAATGTATCCATCCATGTTAGGGACCCTAGATTCATCATGCTCCCAGGTTTCAAATAAGAAAATAAGATCAATATCACTTGGGATCCAACTTAACATAGGTCATTTATGCCATGAAAAACCATGATAGTTCCAGAAGAGGATTTGGAGTGTTCCTAATTCCTATTTATTACTTTTATTTTTGAATTCTTTCTCTAATACACTACTACATGACATGGTTGTTTAAGAGAAAAGTAGCATTTCCTCTTAAATATTTAGAGGGGGCAATGCTTCATCTTAAATATTTAATTTCGCTTGGGGGGGGGGGTCATTTAATTCAATTAACTAATATGAAAACAACATTTTGTCTTCAATATTTAATTGAATTAATTTGGATATACGTCATGTATGGCACTTCTCAATAAAATCAATATCATGTTTTCAGACAACATGGTGGGGATGAGAATAGGTTGGCCAATTTAGGGCTTAAAGAAGAAGAGGAAGAATAGAAAGCAGTAAAAAACCAAAGTTTCCTTGAGATCATGTTTAAGTTTGGGTAACATGCTCAACAATAGGAGGAGGAAGATGTTAAGGAAGTAGAGGAGGAGGAGGCCAATAAACCCATAGGACCAATTGACCTTATTAAATGTGTGGGCTCAACGTCTTCCTTTGTGGTCATCACTAAGGATTCTAATGAGAAATTCCTTCCTCACGGTGGGCTTGATATCAAGGTTCGAATTCGAGCATCCCTGGGGGAGAAGAAATAGAAGAAATCCTTGTCAAGTACCATGATGAAAACACCTACATAAACATATACATACTTTCCAAGCGTGGCGACATGGTTTCTTTATCTTTGGATTCTCTACAACAAACTGCATTAATAACAATAGTCTTGGCATTTTTTCTAGAGCCAACCATCCTCCTTAGGGAAGAGAGTTAGACACCCACATCACCACAAGAAAATTATCCAACAACTAGCTCATCGTATATTACTGAGGTGATATTTCTTGATTATTTCAAATATATACAATGTGTATACATCTCTAGACAAACCCTAGATAAAAATGGTGTAGGTTTGCTTCATTTGTATTGATCTATCTCTCTATAAATTGCTTGTTTTGAGATTTAATAGAAAGCCTCATGGCTCTACAATTGGTTCAGTCATTTCTTGGAGGTGGGGCAAAACAAAATGATGAAATGTACTTTAATTTTCATCTGCATGGGTTGTATAACTATATTACTCGTCTAATTTATAGTTGATTCCATCAACATAGAAGTTGAGGTTAGTTATCCTCTAGCTCTTTGTGTGAAAGGTTTAGGGTGTGTTGTTGTCATTTATCTCCTAATCTAGGGTTTATTGAAAATATAAATAATAATCATTTTAGTCATGTTGAGTTGAATAACAATTTGTGTGTATTTATGATTCCCGTTGAGTTGAATTGCAATTTTGGTATGTTTATACTTGTGCAACGTTTGTGTAATATGAACACAATAAAGTTTGTGTGCATGGGATTAGGGCCTCTAGAATGTGCACCGTATTTCGTGTGGGAGTGTAACAACACAAAAGGGGAACGTGTTGAGTAAATAAATAACACGGTGATGGTGTATAATTTTTCTCTCAATTACAAGTTGGAACATGTCAGTAACAAACTATCGGGCTCCAGTATAATCTTCTACAATATATATGTTGCAAGTAGTGATATAGTGCAAAATCATGGTAGTTATGGTGAGAACACAAAGGACATACATTTGTATTAATTAACCTATGATAATGTGTCTAGGAATTACATGATAGTGGTCTTATTCATGGATTATTTAGGTTTAAATTCATGCATTAGTTTTTTTTTTAACAACCCTCGTGAAAATTCCATGTAGTAAAATTAATAAAGGAAAAATATTGACCATGGTTGATGGGATATGTATTCCAAGCTGAATGTTGGGAAAAATCATAGTGATGGGGGGCACTAGTGATTTATTAATAACTAAGGAAATTAGTAAAGGCAATGGCAAAGGATTTGGAAAAGAAAAATGGTATTTTGGCATATTTATTCATGAAAATAATGGAAATTAGGAGAAAATGGAGGTGAAAGGTCACGGGTTGCATGTGAGGAGGAAAATGAAGAAAAATAATGGAAAATTAAGAAAATATAGATCTCATTAATAAAAATGCTTCTGAGGATCAGCTCACAAACTTTTGTCAGTTCAGTTTTGGAGCTCTCTCTCTATTCTCTCTCTCTCATACTCTTGGACACTTAGAGTTTTCTTGGAGCACTCTTGGAGAGTGTGGCACACATTGAGTTTTGGAGAAAGAAGGAAAACAAAGACCAGGAAAGTGTAAGAGGACATCAGGATCAACAACTACAACGAGTTTTTCTTGTATGTACTGAGTTGCATGTACGTTTCCTCACTAGTTTTTGCATGCATGACATATGCATGTAGTTTATTGGTCATGATCTATCATTGGCATGGAGGATTGCCTAGATTGATAGTGGATTTTCCTAGCCTTGCCATTTCCTAGATAGCCATGGTGTTGTGGGTTCATTTCTTTGTTCTTATGGTTGGTTCTCATGTTTCCTTTAGCTTGGGTCAAGTTACTAGTTACTAGAAGCTCTGGTTAGACAAATGCTCTAGAAGCCCTGTAACAACTTGGGTTGAGTTACTAGTCTTGGAAGCCATGCTTGGAAAAATGCTCTGGAAGCCCTTGGTGGGTTAGTTACTACTCCTAGAACCCTTGGTTGGAAAAACGCTCTAGAATCCCTATGTAAGTTGTGGGTTGAGTTACTATTCCTGGAAGCCTTGGTTGGAACTAACTCTTTGGAGTCGTGGAAGGCTTGGGTAGAGACAAATTTGGTGATGTTTTTGTGATCTCCAACCATAAGGTGGAATCACTGTTTGATGAGTTGAGGTGGTTGGCCTCTAGAATCCCTATATGGTTTTGATTGATGTGTTTTATGAGATCCCACATTCATGCTTGGAATATGGCACGAGGGTGACTGGATGAAGAGAGATTTAGCTCAACCATGTCTATGGTCAGGTGGTTCCTGGAAGTCCCACAACTAGTTTTCCTTTGGATCATTAATATGAGGTTAGTTCTCCTTGTTATTTCATGAGTATTGTACTATTTTATATGTGGATGATATGGTTGTGATTTCCTTGGTATTTCTGTTGCTATTATGTTGGTTATGAATATATATTATGACAATGGTTGTGTATGGCTCTCTTCATGTTTTTACTTCTAAATGAATGAACAATGTATCTACAGCCTAATGAAAGAAACTGCATTTAATGTGTTGAGGCATCAATGCTTCTTAGTGATTCTCAGATGATATGAGACCTCTATGCATGGGTCTGTTGTTTAAACTTGTAGATTACATAATTGTGACATGTTTGACAAAATGGCTATTATGGCTAGTAGGGGTCTAGTCAAGTATGTGTTCAAGTAGTTGCATTTGTTTCCTTATTCTATTGTTATATTTTGGTTAAGAAAGTATCATTGAGTTCTGGGTAGTGACCTAGGCTCTTGGCCTGAAAAAGTGCCTCAAATCCTAGAGACATAAGCACAACACTAGGCAGAATAGTCCATAGACACATTCAAATCCATGTTGTAGGAGCATCCAAAGCCTCCTAGATGCATGCATGCCCATATTAAGGGATCATTTGGTTGTTATGCAACCATATCACAAAATAGAAGAAAAGATAGATCAACAACTTCTAAATCAGCCTCTTCGAGGGGGAAATCTCCTTTACATTACATAAATGAACAATTCTTGGATGATACAAATGACAAGACCTCCTTTCTATATATAGGAGTTTAAGGGGTCATAATATAATCAGAGTCAACATAACAATAATAATGTAAGGGAGCAACAATAATAATAGTGGGCTTCTATGGGGCACAATAATAACAATATGGTGACAACTTGCGCATAACAATAACAATAAGTGGCTACAATGACAATACTAATAAGGGAATACAGTAGTATTATAGGGACCTAACATGACCCTCTCCTTCAGAAAAGTGTTGTCCTAAATGCTTGAGTAATTATAGATGCTTATGTATAAAATTCTCATCCTCCCATGTGGAATCTTCAGTGGGTAAGTTCTTCCACTGGATGAGAAACTTTGAAATTGATCAATTTCATAGCTGTCGAATTCTTTTTATGTGACTTATTTAGGTTACAATATGATTTTTCCTTCCTCTTCAAGTTCTAGTAATATTGTTTGAACTGGGACCTTGTCACCTATAACCTTCTTTAAGCATGAAACATGGAAAACTATGTGCACTTGGGAAGCTGCAAGAAGCTCTAACTTGTATGCCATAATACCAATCTTTTGCAACACCTTGTATGTTAGAGATTAATGGAGAATAGGTTACGTAGTTATGATTTGCTCTTTATTTGACATTCAATTCCTATTAATTAGGAATCTGTTTTTGCCTATGTATCTATTTAATTCCTGATGATTAATGAATAATGCCGAAGCGAATGCATTTGCTGGTGGGAGCTCCTGGTGATCTACACCTGTGAGCTCCCGTGTGTTTGTCTAAACTTCTGTCTTCTGCATTTCTTATCATGGTATCAGAGCTTGCTAAGTGGACCTGTGATTTATAGAGATATGAGGACGTGAGGTTCTGTGGAGGATTGCTACGGTTGCGTGTTGAGAAGCGATCTGCATGAAGAGAGCTGGAATGCAGTGTGAATCTGCTTTGTTGTTAACAGCGTGCTGGGGAGATCGATTATAGAGTTTGTGCTTGCAGAAATTGATACTATGGTTTGAGCCTTTGCTGCTTGGTCGAAGAGGCTAGTTGTTGAACGTTGTCAAGGCACGAGAAGGGAGCCCACACGTTTTGGCTGTGCGGATAAGAAAGGAGGAGTGCAGCAACAACGAAGTCCGACTCGTGGCTCCAGAATTTGGTATATCTGTCCAATCCTCTATGTTGTTTTTTTTTGTGAACTTTGTGCCAATATCGTTCTTTGTTGAATGCATGAGGGAAATCTTGTTTCCGTGAAGGCGTTTTGAAGGGTGTCTGTAATGCTGTGTACATGTTCCTAAGTTGCAAATCTGTCACGTCGGTCGGCCGAATTCTTTCTTTTCAGCGTTTTTTGTGATCGCGAAAAGGACCCCATTGTTGGGAGGATCCGCCAAATAAATACCAGATCTTAATACCAGACCTCAGAGGGCCCGAGATTAGCCGTGAAATTATGGTCAAAGCTATACGATCCGTCTTTTAGCTGGCAACTTGAGTTCTGGGCCTCCAGAAGGAAGGACGCCCTGCGTCTTCCAGACTCCCCTGCGCAGTGGCAGATTCTTCCATTGATCGATTAATTAAAGAGACTTCTCCCGACTCCTCTGCGCTACTTTGCTCGACACTAGTGACCTTCGCCTGATGCAGAAACTTTGTCTGCTAAACGCACAGGAAAACAATTTTTTTTTCAATAGGCTGCAGTCAGATTTTTTATTCATAATTTGTATTTTACAATGGTTGTAATTCAACCATATTCAATTTGTTGTGATAATCGAGAGTTGTTCGTTTTAAGTTGCCGGGGTAGCCTGTTTTTTTTCCAAGATGAATTCTCAGATGACAGATTATTTAAATGAAAGCAGCAAATTGGATGGTTCCAATTACATAAATTGGAAATTTAAGCTTCAGACTTTGCTTGAAGGTCAGAATACCTATAGCATTGTCATCGGTGATGAAGGTAAGCCAACTGTTGCAAATGGTGGAACGAATGCAACAATTCAAGAATGGGAGAAAAGGGAGCTGAAGGCAAAGGTCCTACTAAAATTGTCAGTTAAAGATTGCATCATCCCTCATATTCAGGATTGCAAGACAGCGAATGAGATCTGGACAACTCTTAAAGACATGTATGAAATCAAGAACACCAGCCGAACCTTGTTCCTTAGGAAGAAGATCCTCTCAATCAAGATGGAGGAGAATGAGTTTGTTTCGTCATTCTTATCTCAGATAAAGGAAGTTAAAGATAAACTATCTGATATTGGTCAAACCGTGGCAAATGATGATCTGGTGACAATCACCATGAATGGTATGACAGATGACTATCAGATGTTTATAACTGGATTGAATGCAAGGGAAAAGCCTCCATGTTTTGAAGAGCTTACTGGAATTTTGCTACATGAAGAGGAAAGGAGGTCGTCTCTCAAGCCTTAAGATCCAGATCTTGCATTGATAACAAAGTTCAAGCCAAAAGGGAGAGCGATGGCTGATCAGAGGAGGGGTAACACATCAAAAATGACACCACAAGGTATGACCTCGTATAGAAATGACTCTGCTCCTGAATGTTTTTATTGTGGTAAGATAGGCCATATTGCTAAATTTTGTCGCAAGAAGAAGGCAAATCAAGAGAGGTACAATCAGAGAAGGCATGCAGGTCATTTGGTAGATGCAGATGCAGATACAGACCCAGATCAGAATCTGGATGTTAGACTATTTATGGCTGAGGCTGACACTGCTACTGAGGAGGATGAATCAGATATTTGGTTTGTGGATTTTGGAGCCTCCTCGCATATGTCAGGTAAAAAGCAATGGTTCAGAAATTTTAAAGAATCCAACTCTGGAGTAAAAGTCTATCTTGGAGATAATAATGGGTATGAGATCAAGGGACATGGAGATGTCCTTGTTACTCTGCCTGATGGTAAGATCAGGAATATATCTGATGTGTGGTATGTTCCTGGCATTAAGAAGAACCTGATTTCTGTGTCCAAGATTACAGATCAGGACCTCAAGGTAGAATTTTTTAAATCTTATTTCATTATTAAAGATTTGTTGGATCAGATGAAGCCCATTGCTACAGGTATTCACATAGGAGGACTCTACAAGTTGGATGTGAAAAGTAAGCCTCAGCAAGCCTTGATGGCGTCAAATAAGTCTGCTGAAAATCTGTGGCATCAGCGACTTGGGCATATTAACTTTGGTGATCTCTTTCTGCAGCAAAACAAAGGTATGGTGGAGGGTCTTCCTGTTTTGAAAACGTTGCATATTGATTGTGAGGCATGTGCGTTCGGTAAACAACATAGAGATGAATTTCCTGCCATTAAAGATACAAAACAGAGGGATATACTTGAACTTGTACACACTGACTTATGTGGCCCGATGCGGACGAGGTCGTTAGGGGGGGCCTATTATTTTTTAATCTTTGTTGATGAATGTACAAGATTCACATGGGTGTATTTTCTTAAACAGAAGAGTCATGCTTTTGAATATTTCAAGCAATTCAGAAACATGATTGAGAAGCAAACAGGAAAATTCATCAGGATTCTTCGATCAGATCAAGGGGGGGAATTCAAGAAAGAAGTCTTCACCAAAAATTGCAACAAGCATGGGATACAGCAGCAATTCACAACACCTTACACTCCTTAGCAGAATGGAATTGCTGAGAGGAAAAACAGAATACTGGTGGAGTGTGCTCGCAGTATGTTGAAAGGTAAGAATCTAACCAATGGTTTTTGGGCAGAAGCTGTTAATACTGCAGTGTATTTAAAGAATAAGAGTCCTACTAAAAGTCTTGAGTATAAAACTCCTTTTGAATCATTGTTTGGCTTCAAGCCTGTAGTAAGTCATCTTAGAGTATTTGGCTGTAAAGCTTTTGCACATGTTCCTAAAGAGAATAGGAAGAAGTTAGATTCAAAGGCCATTAAATGCACGTTCATTGGACACTGTAGTGAGTATAAGGCTTATAAATTGTTTGTCCCTGCTACTCACAAGGTGCTTGTCAGTAGAGATGTATTATTCCATGAACAGATTGACGATGAAAATCCTGTCCAAAACAATGAAGAATGGCATGTGCCCTTACTCTCAGAAGAGGATACTGATACAGGAGTCAGTCAGCAGCAGGAACAGAAGCAGGAACAACAGCAGGTACAACAGCAGCAGGATAATGTGGAGTTCAGTCCACAAAGGGAAGAAATAAGCAGAATAATTGAACCCCCACCACTAAGAAGATCAAACAAGCCAAGACAGTTACCAGCTCGATATAGGGATTATGCGCTTATGACTGGTATGTTAAACATTGTAGAATCTTCTAACTTTTATGAAGCTAGTAAAAGTCTTGAATGGAAGAAAGCAATGAATGAGGAATATGAATCCATCATTAAGAACAATACGTGGGATCTAGTAAAACTTCCTGATGATAAACAACCCATAGGTTGCAAATGGTTATTTAAGTTGAAATTTAGAGCAGACGGGTCTATTGATAAACATAAAGCAAGGTTGGTGGCAAAGAGATATTCCCAGATAGAAGGTATTTATTTTGAAGAGACATTTGCCCCTGTTGCAAAATTAAACACCATCAGAATGATCATTTCTTTAGCCACTAAACATCATTGGAAAATACATCAATTAGATGTTAAGTCTTCTTTCTTAAACGGTGATTTAAAAGAAGAAGTATACTTAGTACAGCCTGAAGGATTTGTTAAGAAGGGAGAAGAACATCTACTGTGTAGATTAAAGAAAGCTTTATATGGTTTAAAGCAGGCACCTAGATCCTGGTATGAAAAATTTGATTCTTTTTTCCTCATGAATGGTTATGAAAGGAGAAAAGATGATCCCAATTTATATACCATGTTTAATAATGAAGGGCAGATAGTGGTGATTTCTTTGTATGTAGATGATTTGATAATAACAGGAAGTGTAGATAATCTCATTGAAGAAATCAAGCAGCAATTATCACAGAAATTTGAGATGAAGGACCTTGGAGAAATGCAACACTGCTTGGGTCTAGAAGTTTGGAGAGATTCAAGTCAAACTTTCTTGTCCTAGGGTAAGTATGCAAAGAGCCTGTTATCCAGGTTTAAGATGGATGAGTGTAAGCCTTCATGCATACCTTTACAGAAGAATAGCAAACTTCAGATGGATGATGGTTCGAAATATGCAGATGCAACATTGTACAGAGAGTTGGTTAGTAGTCTTATTTATTTGACCACAACAAGACCTGACATGGCCTATGCAGCAAGTGTTTTGAGTAAGTTTATGACTCAACCTCATGACAGTCACTGGAGTGCAGTGAAAGGAGTATTAAGGTATCTGCAAGGAACATCACATTTTGGTATTTTGTATTCTGACTCATTTGATGTCAAGTTGACAGGTTATACAAACTCTGATTGGGCAGGAAATCTAGATGACAGAAGATCAATTACAGGTTACGCCTTCAACATTGGTTCCGGGGTCATCTCTTGGTGCAGCAAGAAGCAGCATATTGTTGCTTTATCCTCGGCAGAAGCTAAATATCAAGCTATGTGTGCAGCGACATGTGAGGCAGTTTGGTTGCGTAGACTTCTCCAAGATGCAGGGGAAGAACAGACAGAAGCTACGATCATCAATTGTGACAATCAAAGTTCCATCAAACTGGCTTACAATCCTGTGTTTCATAAAAACACTAAGCACATATATACTCAATTTCATTTTGTTAGGGAGAAAGTGCAGTCCAAAGAGATTTCTGTAGACTATTGTAATTCTTGTGATAATATGGCTGACATATTCACTAAGCCACTAGGAAGACTGAAGTTTGATTTGTTTAGGGACACTTTAGGTGTGTTTAAAAATCCCTTTCTCCATTAAAGGGGATGTTAGAAATTAATAGAATAAGTTAAGTAGTTATGATTTGCTCTTTATTTATTTATTTAATATTTAATAGATGGCGAGATTTTCTCCACGATTTGGGTATCCATTTTGGGCTTTAATAATGGTCATGAGTAATTTCAGATTTGGTGGAGTTAGTGGAATATTGCAATGGACTTGCATGCATTAATTCTTATTTTGCAAAGAATTCTGGACTTATGTATCTGATGCATTTAAAGTTGGGTAATTGTCTTTAATTTGGAAAATGTGTATTTGGTGGCATGGGCCCCGTAATAACATGGCCATATGCCACAATCATTGTTATTACTCGAACGATGGTCAACGATCAATGAAGTTGTAAATTTACAGTTATCAGAGGAATTGGTTAAATTTCCATAATCAATGTTATCATCAAGATGATGCTTTAAAGCCAAAATTAAATGGTGGAGTTTATATCTACATTTACACATAATATATCTCTGGAAATATGGTGTGGATGACCTGCTAAGAACAACATTGAAAAATAGCATTATTCTTGGCTTGGGAGATTAAGTTTTTTGAGAATGCATACAGTGTAACCAGTGAGATAGTGGTACATCATTATGTGGCTCCCATTAGCGTTGTCTAGTATTCAGAGAAATTACATGTATTATATGTAGAAGCACATTGTATGGAGGAATGGATGTCGTATAGCTATGTAGACAAACCCGTAAAGGAGCTGGGAATTTGCAGCGAAGGCTCTATGTTGTGCAGTCTCCATGCAATCACATTTTCAAGAATTAAACAATGTTGGGGGGTGTACATTGGTAGAGTCTGTGCTAAAATGCTCATCCGAAAGGTATACAGGGTTGGAATTGTGAAAGGAGGTAACCTATGCGAGTAGCAAAACAAAATGGGTAATATTTCCCCTCGCCCTGTATGTTTGAAAAGTAGAGCACGCTAATTAATCACATGAGTCATTGTAGCTACAGAGATGCAATATTTGTTGAAAATAATAATCTCCTGCGAAATCTTGGTGGAACAGTTCAACTTTCAATGTTGGGAGAAGATTTAGTCCTAATAGAGCAATGCACGATTGAGGGTTCCATAAGACGTTGTGGATAATTTCTAGTATCTCCACCGTCGTGAACCATACTTCTCTTATTGTAATGGAGAAAACTCCTCACATTTATTTGGCCTTTGATGGAGTAGAGAAATTCACTAGAAAGCATTGTGTTGATTCCAGAAGTTGATTTACAGATCCATCATTTCATACCCTTTTTTTTACTCACAGAATATATTTTTAAGTATGCATTGTTTGGATTTTTTGGGTTTATGGCTTGTGGTGACAGAGAAGAATTCAGTCATTATTGGGGTTTGAAGAAGAATTCAGTCATTATTGGGATTTCATCTGGGAAGTATGCTCTCAATTAACGAAGATTTCATGATTGTTGCATTCCTTCATGAAACAGTTAGTAGATCAAGAAAAAGATTGTAGTAAAGGAATACCATTTTTTCTTCAGTCATTGGATTCAAGACTGAATCAGCTTAGTTTTTGCTTTCACCATTTGTTGACGGGTAAGTGTCGGTATGAGTGCCCTTCATAAGTAAGTGTTGTGGCTTTCGACCTAGAATTTTATGTAGAGGGGTCGATTCACCGTTGGATGAGGTGGTTTATATTGGTATTACACATATTTTGCTAGACAATTTCAGGAATGTACTAGAATTTTTGTCACCTGAACTTCGAAGGAAATTTTACCATGGGTTTTGTAAGCAACAATTATGGCGATGGTATCACTTAAGAAGAAGCATGTAGACTCTGAGGATAAGTTGGTCCATTTGTATTATATGCATCTACAAATGTAGCATAAATTAAAGGAGAGATCCAAATTGGTTCGAATCCCGTCACTTGTTGCAACAATTCTTTGAACCATTCAAACTGCAAAATTTTTGGAGAGTATTCATCATGAAGAATTTTGACAAGCCATTGAAGACCGAGATGTATGAATTTGGTGAAAGAAGCTAAGTTGCAATATGAGGAAGTTGCAGACAAAGGGTAGAATTGCAATTCTTAGTTCAAGCAATTCGAGTAGAAAATAAATGTCTTGACTTCAGAATCATTTTCAACTCCTTAAGATTTTGGAGGACCAAAAGCTTTCCTTCGTGGGGAAGTATGATTTAGGAAGATCTTATAACTAATTTCCAAAGAGTACCAAGCCAAAGGAAATTTCAATGGAAGATTGGTAAAGGTGGAATGTGCTTATGTATTTTTCATATAAGTTACAATTTTATGTTTATATTTACATGTTTATGTGACAAATTGTAACTTAATTTTACAAACCGTTCAATTAAAAGGAATTTATTACAATTTTTATGTGCTCTCAAGATTTCATATCACTTGGTATCACAACCTAGTTTGCAGTTTTTTAGGAATTGTGGTGAGCTATGGGGAAAGATTTGAAACAAGCATGACTTTAAGAGAAGAGATCAATCAGATTATTCAAGTAGAAAGTAAGTATTTAAGGAGATTTGTTCAAAGCTCGGAAGAGGAGAAACAAGAATTGAAGAATCATAGAGAATTCCATGCATGCATTAAACAAGAATTACAACTCGGTCTACAAGCTAAGGAGGATTTGTTGGCTAAGCATCAACAAGAGTCAAATAGAGGAAGTTCCTCTGAGATGGAAAATGACAAAATCTATATATTTTGTCCACACTATGAGGGTGATGTTTTCAATCTTTCATCAACAACAAATTCCAATGAGATGAAAGAAGAACTATTAGAAGCTAAGATGTTATGCAACTAGGTCACAAAATATAAGAATAAATAGATCAACGACTTCAAAATAAGCCTCTTTGATGGGGAAACCTCCATTACATTACAGAAATAAAAAATTCTTGGATGATACAAATGACAATACCTCCTTTCTATATATAGGAGGGTAAGGGCACAAAAATAACAATAGTGGGCTTCTATGGGGCACAATAATAACAATGTAGCGACTACATGGGCACAATAATATAATAAGGGGATTGCACTAATAACAATAAGGGGCTACACTAGTAGTATAGTGACCTAACATGTCCCTCTCCTTCAAAAAAGTATTGTCCTCAACACTTGAGTAGTTTGGATGCTTTTGTATAAAAGCATCATCATTCCATGTGGAATCTTCAGCGAGTAAGTTCTTACACTTGATGAGATACTTTGAAATTGATTGATTTCATAGATGTTGGGTTTTTGTTTCCTTGACTACTTCAGGTTCTAATATTATTTTTCCTTCCTTGTAAAGTTCTGGCAATATTTTTTGAACTGGGAACTTGTCACCTATAGCTTTTTTTAAGCATGAAACATGGAGAACTAGGTGCAATCGGAAAGATGCAGGAATCTCCAATTTGTATGCCATAGTACCAATCTTTTGCAACACCTTATATGGACCATAGTACTTTGGTGATAATTTATTATCCTTCTTAGATTGCTTGACGGACATTTGTTTGTATGGTTGTAGCCATAAAAATACCTAGTCGCTTACATCAAAACTTATTTTGTTGCGATGTTGATATGCCTGTTTTTTTATTTGATTTCGCGCCAAAGTGAAGTTATTCTTTAAGAGTTGGAGAACTTTTTGTTGATACTCAATGTGATATTCCACTACTTGAACCTTAGAATGATTGTCCAAGAATTTTTGGAGACCTGGAGAAATAGATGATTTCGTTGTTTGAACCTATAGTGAATATGATTATGCAATTATGCCTTGTTGTTCTTTATTTAGAAGATTTTTCATGCCATTAGAGCTGATTATCCTTCCTGGTTTCCCTGCAATACCCCTTAATTCAACTTCCTTTCCTTTCCAAAAATATTTCAAGAAAAGTTCTTGAAAATTAAAAGTTATTGAACCAAAGATTGCAACCATTGGACTCCTAGTACAACATCAGCACCACCCATTGGAATGGAAAGCATTGGATTATTCAATACATATTCTCCCATGGATATCTTGATATTATGGCACTTTCTAGAGTAATTTATGGTTCCTCCATTTGTGACCATCACTTGACACTCTGGTGCTAGATGTAGGAAGTAATTCAATTCCTTGGCTATCTTGCAATGAATAAAATTATGGGTACTACCTGAATCAATCGACACTATTACTTTTTTCTTCTTCATATGTCCTTCTATCTTGAGAGTTTGAGTGGTAATTCTTGTCAATGCATTACAAGACATGGTTAGATTCATTTATTCTTTCTCTAGGGTTGGTTTCTAGTGTATATCCTCTTCTTTTTACATTTCTTGTTCCTTTTCTTCCTCCTCTTCCTAACCTATGTAAATTAATTTCTTCTCAACACACTTATGACCTTTAGTGTATTTTCTATCACAATTGTAACAAATCCCTTTTGCTCTTTTTTCTTCCAATTGTTGTGGTGTAAACCTTTTAGGTTTTGGAAGGCTAGGAGAAACAACACTTCCATTTTTATAGTTGTGAGTGGTAGGATTCCTTGTTGCCATAATTTTGATTTCAGTTTTTCTTGCCAACTTGAATGCTTTCTCGAGTGAATTAGGTTCAAAAAGATGAACCTCATGTTGGATGTTTTTCTTTAAATTCCCTATGAAGGCATCAATCCTATGCTCTTCTAGAATATCATTTACCTTTATATTCAATTTTTGGAAGTCCTCAATGTGCTCCACTATTGAACCCTTTTGTTTGATATTTATCAATTGGTTAAAGAAGGTGTTGCTCTTTGTATCCTCATAATGTGTTATCATTTCCTCTGTAAAAATTGACGAAGTGACAATTTGTTTACAAGAGCAAAGCCATTGATACCATACAAACTGATTGGGTTCTAAATATAAAGTTGCAATGCACACTTTTGTGTGTTTTTCATGTTATGGAGATCAAAATATTGCTCCATCTATAGTATCCATTTTACAGTATCCTTTCCATCAAATTTCATCATATTGATCTTTGGAATAGGGTGGGTCTTCAAACAAACATTAGAGTCTATGAAATCATGATTAACATTTATTTTGTTCTCATCATGAAGTTCCTCTACTACCTTTTCGCCATTAGGAAGCATTTCTTGTAGTAAATTTTCCAAACTTCCCTTCAAACCTTCCATGTCTTTCTTCAAATGTTCAATTTTTCCTTTCATTTTTGCTTCTAAACCATCCATATTAGCTTCCATTCCATTTTTCAACCATCCATCTTAGCTTCTGTTACTTTTTGTGAGAATGAAATTTGTTGCACTTGGTCTCGTAATTGTGATATATCATGTTGCATTTCTTCCTCTTCTTCATGAGTCATAGTAGAGCTTTCGGGTTGCTTACTAGGTGTTTCCATTTTCTTTCTTTGGGGCATCAATTAATGATAATTATGATTCACTATTCCCTTTTAATCACTTCAAACTTTTTTCAAACGAAACTTATGCAAATTTTTAAAAATACTACACACCTTTTTTTTCAATTTGTAGGAGCTCGATATTAAATTTTTTGTATCTCTGTAATTTAAGATCTCCAAAGTCTGAAATTTTTTCCTGTGGTATCCCTATGCATCCTCTTTCCAACCCAATAAGTATGATTGAAATGGGATTCTCCACGAAATAGTTATGCCCAATATCCCACGATGACCTAATTATAGACTGGTTTAGTAGAGCTAACTTGTATGAAGTGCCCCGTGTCATTGTTTCTACCTTCAACCCTGAAAAAGATATTAAACAAACTAAAGTTTGTTTTCTTCCTGTCATTAAGAAATTTGAATATGATGCTCAAAGAGAAAGTTATTACAACTTTTCCAAGGTTACATGTTTGAGATGGAATTCAGGAGACTGCAAAAACCCTAAATTCCTTAGCTCATATATCTGAAAATATAGGGATACAATGTCTAAAATACAGACAAGAGGTTCATTAAGGTTTCATATCAAATGGGTTTTAATTTACTTCTGAAACTTTGTAGAAAAAAAATTATAATGAAAATTCCACGATCACTAGTTTGCAATAGCAAAACCCTAGAATCCAAAGCTCTAATACCAAATGTTATGCAACTAGCTCACAAAATAGAAGAAGAAATAGATCAACACCTTCAAAATAAGCCCCTTTGAGGGGGAAAACTCTACATTACACATTGAACAATTATTGGATGATACAAATGACAAGACATCCTTTCTATATATAGGAGTCTAAGGGGTCACAACATAATGAGAGCCTACACAACAATAATATTGTAAGGGCACAAAAATAATAATAGTGGGCTTATGTGGGCACAATAATAACAATATGGGGGCTACATGGGCACAAAAATATAATAAGGGTGTTTCACTAATAACAATAATTGTCTACACCAGTAGTATAGGAACCTAAGACAAGGAGGATACCTCAAGAATCACAAAAGATTATATGAGCATGTTTGTTCCTTGGTCAAAAAATGAGGTAAGTGGTAATCATTAGCATTCACTCTCGTTACACAAAAATAATGGTTTAAGTTCTTTTGCATCCTTCAAGAAACATACGGGTGTGTGTATGAAGCTCTTGACTAATAAGGGATACAAGGGAGGAGGCCTTGGAGTAAATGGAGAAGCAATTATTCATTGAGGTAAAGGAGAGATCTAGCTTCGAAGGTATTGGCTATGGTGGAACGTGATAATGTTCAAAAAACTCCTATGTATATATTTATTTTAGTAAAGGTACATCAGAACATCATAGTAGTAGCACTTGGGTATCATGTTCTTTTTGCCAGAAGCGAGGGCATAATAAGGCATGTTGTTGGTATTTGCATCGAGAATTGAAACCAAACTCGCTTCAAGTATGAAAAGATAAAAATAGAGTTAATGGAAGAATTAATTCACAATCGGAAAAGAGCAGTGTAGCTAAGAAGTTTCCCAAGTATATTTCTAATCGTTCTTCCAAACGTGTGATATTTTTCACTTTCTGTGGAAAGTATAATCATTGTTTGCAAAATGTTGGAAATATAAAGTTTATGGAAGAAAACTTTGAGCAATAAAAAGTAAACCAAATCCCTCTCTTCGTGTAATTAAAGAGATGTATGGTTGTTAAATGTGGAAATATTCAACCACATCATCATTGTCAAGATTGGAGAAAAGTTGTGTGCAATCCACCAAAGAAAACAGAATCTACAAAAGAAGAACAAGAGGTCAGTATTCTAGAGATAGAGCATGATGAAATCCAATTTGAAACACCTTCCCACATTTATCCAGGCTAACTGATCCACTATGGTAAACATGTGACGAGAGGCTATGATGATGTGATTCAACTCCCCATGTACAATTAAAGAAGTGGAATCGACATAATGAAACCAAAATAACCTTCTACACATGCTAGAGAACCCTCAGGAGCCAACTAACCCTTCCAGGTGACCAACCCTTGAGACCACTTGACATTTTATTGATCTCAACCCTCAACCGCTCCCATGGCAAGCCATGCATGTGATTGAGGCCTTTTAGTCTCTACCAAAACAAGGCATGCCAACAATTGGGGACTTTTTCTCGGAGTTCTGAGCCAGTGACCCTAGATTATGTGCCATTTTTTCAGGGCCAAGACTTAGGCGAGGTTACAAGCCACTTCCGAGAACTTCATGAAACTTTCAAAAATGATAAATAACATTGAAACAAGGTTACTAATGCAAACATTTCATCAATGACTTGACTGAACCCCTACTATGCATGACATGCATTTCGTAAAAAATGTCACAAATATGTAATCTACAAGTCATAACAACATATATGAGAATAGGGGTCTCATACTTATATGAGATTCGTAAAGAAGCATTGATGCCTTTTCACAAAAGTTGCATTATCATCTATTAGGTCATATATTCATTGTACATTCATTTGCAAATCAAAACATGATGAGATCCATACGTCAATATTGTCATAAAACATACTCATAACCAACATATAACCAACACAAATAACAAGATATAACAGCCATGAAAATCACATATGAGCCAATACACTTACACATGAAATACTAGTGAGAAGGAGCTCTTATTAGTGAATGCATAAGCCAACAATGTTAGGGAGTTCCACAAAGCAACTGACCATAGGTTGGTTGAACCAAATATTTCTTTCAACAATCACCCTTATGTCATATTCCAATCATGAATGTGGGACTCACAACAAAACCAATCTAGGTTTACTCATACTTTACCGCAATCCCCACCACATTACTAGTCCCTAAAGAAGAATAGATGTCTCTGGATCTGTCCACCTACACCATGAGGAATTTTCATGTTCTTTAGTCTCTAGGCTTTACTGTATATCCCACTATACAATAGTCGAGGATTCTTAGGCCTAATCAAGACTCCACCCTTCAGGTTTTACCTTATATCCTGTCATTCACTGGTTGAGGATTCCTAGGCCTTATCAAGGGCACACACGTCTAGGCTTTACCATATGTTCTCACATTCATGAGTCGAGGAGTCCTAATCCTACCTAGGTAAAACAAATAGGGCTTTACCACAATCCCACCTTCTTCGGTCTAGGGATTCCTAGGCCATTTTTTCCTTCTTTGAGAGAATGATGAAAGCTTAACTAAATTGAGAGGGGGGCTGAATCAGTTTAGTATATTTATCAACATTGAATTTTTTTCATTAAACTCATTAGTTGAAACATTACATGAGTATCTTAACAAATAATGACCAACATATTGAATATGTGAACAACAAGTAATAAGCAAACCAAAACATCACATCATCACATAAGAACAGCACATATTGACACCAAATATATGTGGAAACCCATAAAGGGAGAAAACCGCGATTTTATTATTGTTGTGATGCAAAGGAAAGCTCTACTCCTTATTACATATGATTTTTTGTAGGCTCCAACCTACAAGAGGCTACTACCTCAATTTTCTGCAACATGCAAGGAAGGTCCAAATCCCATTTGTTCAATTTAGGCTACAACCCACATGAGGGTCCTACCTCAACACACCCCAACCTAAAGTTTATCAAGCCATTACTTGAAATGAGACTACAATCTCCTTATGCAAACAAGAAACAAAAATGTGATGGTTTAACTGGTCATAAATTTTGCATATCTCCATCTTCATTTCTGCCTCTTGTTCCCTTCAAATATGTTTCACATAAGCTTCATATGTGCCAGGTAACTAATGCATAACACCTCAATCAACTCTCCCACATTCTCCCACTCTCTAACTTATTTTTTCTTCCAAAAGAAATGTCTTTTATAAAGGTAATTTGCTGGTTGTTTCTATTCCACATAAGAATATGAAGTGAATAGGCTTGACTCTTTGCCTTCCACTCGTTAGTTTCCAAACTCTTAATATTTTGAATATTATAAAATAAATAAGTGCTCCACCACATATTATTTCATACATCTATAATTATTATGTGCATTAATATCAACATAGTGCAGAAAACAACATTATACCACCACAATGCATGCAATCATTCTCCAATGTAAATAATATGCACACAACATATGAAAATAATACAAGAATATGCATACAACATTCACTCTCCAAAGTAGTTTATATGTTAAAATTCATCTTTTCTTCATGTCGTTGCCTCAACCTCCTTGAGTCTTTTCTTGTTTTGTTGTCATGGAATATTTCCTTTGTTGTCATGGAGTCTTGCCTTTGCTATCATGGAGTATTGCATTTACATCACAACAATTCATCCCAACAACAAATTAGTGTCACCAGAAATTCTTCATTAAACAATATCTGCAACATTATCCAAGCATGGCAACATCAATGTTCTACCAAACCATCAAGATATTTGTTGCTCTTTTGTCCTATTTTCAACAAGCATGCCAAGAATAACATATGCAATATCTAGGATCAACATCTAGCATCTGTCTAACCAATAAGTATTACATCTATAAAAAGAAAACCTATAAAACTCATATAATTTCAGTGTTAGAAAAAACAAATTGTAATAAAAAGGGAAATGTCCAATATGGTTATCTGTGTTTATCAGTCTTAGAAAAACTAGCAATAGGAGTGTAATCATTATCAAGTATTGGTTGATAGCGGGAATATTAGAGGTTACCTTAGAGGTTTTCCCACAACAGGGTATTACTAACCCTGCTCTTTCCTTGTTTCTCCCTTGTGGCTTGCTCTTGCACACCTTGTTGTTTCCCCTTTCCTTGCTCTTGCATACTTTTTTCTCTCATTTCTCCTTTGCCATCAATGACAATAATTCCAACAGTTTCCCCCTTTGGAATTGATGGAAACACATTCATCCTCCCCCTTTTATCCTGAAAATTATTTCTCCTTGTTGTTCATAATATTTTCTTACCTCCCCATTTAACATCAATGGAAAGGGGTTTGGAAAAAAAAAGATAAATTTTTGAACATAGAATGGCTAACAAAAAATTCTTCCCTCTAGTAAATGTGTCTTCTTGGGCTACTTATTAATGTTGTGAAGACCAATGATAAGTGAAAATGAAAAATCATTCTATTAAAGTGTACCTATGGTCCTCGAGAGTGAAGGGACTTTGGTTAATACATTTTTGAGTGGAGCTCCCATGACTAGACAAACATCTAGTTTTACCATGTTCAAATATTTGCACACATACTTTCAAACAACAACAACGATAACAAATCAGGTTGCAACCAACAATGATGTAAGCCATGCACCGGCATATGCATATTGTCTGAACAACATCCTTGCCAATGAAGTAGTCCCATTAGTTAAATCCGAGGGTCTGTTATATGATGACGAAAACGAGCACACAATTGGTATTGATCTTGAGCACACCCATAATATAGTTGCCAAAAAGCAACATCATATGTAAAATGTCTTAGCAGCAACCTGGTAAGCGAAGAAGTTTCACCAAATAACACGATAGGAAACCACTCTGATGATATAAGCAACACAACAACAAATTATTATTCTTCAAATATCCATGCAATCATGCATACACATCTGCAACAATTTGATGCTAGAAAATTTCAAAGCGTTATGGTTGTTCATTGCTAGAGAGTGTGCAGATAGGTTGCTTCAATGCCAAATTCAACAAAATATATGGCCCAATATAACATGGTAGACTTCTATATATCGTCATAAAATATATGCCACCATATAGACCTGTTATACTATGCCAATATTATCGACCACCCAATATATAAGATATGTCACTGTATCGAACTTCTATGAATGTCCAAGTTTATGTTGTTCCCATTCATCATGTGCTCCCTCAAGCACTTGATAGAAAGGTGCTTGCTTTGGACGCAAAGTCATCTATGGTTTCCACATTTTCTTTTAAGCCTATTTCATGTAAGCTTAAAAAAAACACTCTTCACCACGTCCACACTTATATTGACTACCATTCGGTGTTGAACTTTGAAGCTAATGATGGAATAATCCTGATACCAATCTCGTCGATGTTGACATAGAAGATCTAGGAGCTGAATAATGATTTGGAATCGTAACCCTTCTGCCATTTGAAATCCACAATGGCAATATCTAGCAGATGATCGTTGGTTGGAAGTGTGGGATTCTACTCAAGCTTTGAGATACCACAGAGTTCGGTTGTTGCTATAGTGCAGTGCATAAGCAATGCTCGAAAAACCTTAGTATCAAGTTATCTTTCGAGTGGTGTTGTCACATGTAAACTCATGGATGGTATCAATACAATGATATGGCCCTCATCAATGTTAGCAATATAACTAACCCATGCAGCGATAATATTGTCTACTTTTCTCCATTGAGTATTCATATAATAAAATTGTAGGATGACTGCAATTCAATTATGTTGCTTTCCACTGATCAACTCTCTGGCAAGATTCAACAATGTTGCCCAATCACAGGCGTAGTTGGCAATAATATCAATGCGACATCTTAATACCATTAGTTTTCCATATCAAAGACCAGGCCAGCTTCATTTTATGTCGATCATTACTACATCTGATTGCATCATCAACTTAAATACTATTGACTTGAACCTTGTTCTTGTACATTCCCTTTTTATTAATGTTTTTCAAGGAAAGACTGGTCATTAAATTGGACAGAGATGGTGTAACTATTATTTGGATAAAAAAAATATGCATATAATCCAACGTTCAAAAACATGTCGAAAACCCTAATTAGGGCACAAAACGAGCATTGTATATCTTTCATCGGTTATATTGAAGAGCCGTTGTATATATTTGGAGAGAACATTGCTATATTGTATAATTGTATGTGTATATACATATGGAGGAGATGTAGCCCACCTATCATTTGACCTTGTAGTCCCATTTACTGCTGACGCTGGTGAGGACTACCTACAAAAATTCTTGTTGGCATATAACACAAAAAAGAGCAGCCGCCATGAGAAGTAGACTAGCTCTACTGATTTCTTTCTTGACCTCAGTTTTGTTGGTGTTCCCTTCTTGTTGTAACATAGAAACCCAGTTGCTAATTCTTCCGAGCTTGCATTGCAAGCTATGTATTGTATGGTTCAATATACCGTTCCAATATATACACCATATAAATGCTTCAATATCGTTCTAATGCTAATGCCATATTGTTCCAATATCAACGCTCTCCATGGTAAATGAATGCATAACCATTAACACTGCATATTAACCATAATATGAATTATGTTGCATATAATGATATGGAACGCTTCCAATATAATGGTATGAACACGTTGTTCCAGAATGTTGGAAAATGTATCGTCGGGTCACAATAAAATTTTGACAAATGATTTCCACTAGATGTATTCAACATTATTCCATGATATGAATTCCAAGAACTAGGGCGCAAAACCCTAATCTACATAAGCACTTCAATGTTAGCATTTGGAAAATTAACAGTTAACAAGGCTTGTCAATTAATATGAATATTACTAGCACTTTGACCACACATTGAATGCCCCATGGTGGAAGTAAATAATGACGCATGTTCCATAAAGAAAATAACGTTCTCCAACCTGCCATGTATTCGTTGTATTTGCCAATATAATGAATACAATTAATAACGCATTCCTCCAACATTATTCGCTTCTTCCATGTATTCGTCATGCCAGCGAATGAATAAATCCTACTCACGCTGATAATGTTATCATATAATCATATCAGCACTCTGTAGGTTAACCATGGTTTTAAGGTATAAATGCGCGACTTTTGGATGCTTTATTTTTAACATAATTATTTGTCTATCCATTTGTCGTGCCACTGAATTCCTGCCACAACAAATGTCGTGCCACTGAGTTCCTGCCACAACATAGATTTGAAGGCTTCATAATACATGTTGTCCATAACACAGATTTGAATCCTCCAGGTTGAAGCCAGACGCTCCAGGTCATTGTAAAATAACAAATGATGTACATAAAACAAATGATAACGCTCATGTATTCATGCCATGTACCAATATACAATAGTCCTCGCATTAATAAGATATATATTAGCGCCACCAATAATTCATATAGCACGGCAATAAGAAATACATAAATCTACGGTGCAATATAATGCTAACAATATTTATATTGCGCCATAACATATTTATAACGTTGTGGAATATATATAAGACGCAATCTCCATATCTTCCAAATGTTGTTCATGCCAAATATCAGATGATGCATAACTCTGTCGTTTGTGCTGGCACAACACCATAATTCAACATAACGCTATTATTGAACGTATTTATTCAACCATCGTGTGTAACGCAGATAATAATTCATTTCAGGCTTGATAACAATATTTTTCATTCGGGCAGGACCTTTGTCTTTCTGGTGCGATTGTTAATTGTCGTTCCTCTACCTTTGTCAATCATAATCATCATACATGTCCTCTATGTGTTACCACTCCTCTGCGTACCTGATATGTCCTTTGGAACCTCTCTGTCATCTGGAATTGCACATTGATTCTCTCCCTCCTTTTTTCTTTCCTTTTATAGGTAATTAGTAACTAGGATAAGGTCGAACAAAGTGGCACGATCGAATTTAATAAATTCTTGCCCCCAAGTCTTAAGTTCATCAAAAGAAAAGGACGATATCTTATCTGCTGGATTTCGAGCCTCAACATGATACCTATAGTATTCGATGACCTTTAAGGTATCCTATTAGAAACCGTTTGGTAGCGTAATAGCCCTAGGGCTGCCAACATCCTTGATCATGGTTTTTTTTAGTTTGAGATTCAAATGCCACGGCCTCCATAACATCGAACAATTCATTCTCTGAATACCTTGGCTTCCCCCGCCATAACTGCCCAACATCTGTAAGGAATCTCTGGTATGCTCATCCAATTCGCCTTTGATAGATACAGTATGAGCCACCACTTCTCCATATTAAATAATTCAGATAAATATGTCAAAAACACTAATGTTGAAAGCACTGAAGCTTATTCCAGAAGGAGATATGATCATGTATTATGTTTGTGTCATTATGCTCTTTAGAGGGGACATAAAACACAGTAGTCAAGTTCTACAATGCTACAAAGTGCAGATAAGTACATGTGTAACATCAAGTATAGCATGATAGTACTCAAGACCGAAAGCCTTGTATTTTCGAAAATGAGACATTGTGCCACATGGTCTCATTATCCATCTGACACTATTTGACACAACAATCATAGCACTAGTAGTATTCTCTTGTTCCATCGTTAATGATTCCTGGCCTGAATCTTACTTGCAGCCTTCTACTTGTGTCTTGTGTCTCTGATCTTTATTATACTTTTGAGTGCGTTAAGACCATAGGTATTAATGTTTCAAAAATTAAAGCATTTTGATCACGTTTAATCATAAAGTAGATCAATTCCTTCAAGAAATGATTGAAAATCCACTCTGCCTTTTAAGTGGTAATTTTATTTATTTGAATTACGAGACTCCCATATCATGAATATATGTGCATATGTGCCAACAATCCAGCCCAAACATTGTATTTTGATTGTGGTTTCTTTGGGACTAGGAAGAGTTGCAGCCTAGTGTTTCTACATGATTGGCCTTCTTTCTGGTTGCTGCCCTCTTTGGGTACTGGTGTGCATATTGTTTCTTTGACACTAGATTCAATGATAATACAATTATTCAGCCTTAAATTACTAGGTATCATATTCATTTTCTCTTCTTACAGTTATTTATTTTATTTGTATCTTTTTCTTCTTCAGTGTAACATTCTTGTTGAATATGATGTGTAGAGGGTGCTTACAGTTGTTTCATTCTAGATTTATTTAAGCAATTATTTCAAGAAATTATAGGGGTTTCTCCCCCTCATAGATGATGCTTCTCTAACATAGGCTTATTTCTTCATTACTTCCCTGAGCAGCTCCCCTTAAGATTAGGTTGACTTTATTTTATCATGAAATCTCTGGTTACTCCTTTTTCTTTCTCTTCCACACTTTCATACATTGCCTTATGTTATTTCCATTTCCTTGATTGTTTGGTCTACTTGTAGTATCCTTCTTATGTCTAGAACTCTTTAGAGTATATAACAACTTGTAATCTTTGGCCATGTGGCCAATATTGCTACACAAATAGCATTTTATTTAACCAAGATATGGAGGGAATTGTGTGTGTATTCTTTTTCTCTTCTTTGCAAATAGTTTACATTTAACTACTTTATGTCCAAATTCATTGTACAAATAGAAATAGCCATAAAAATTATTTGTGTACTTGGTGTATGATTTTCTTCTTTGTTTGCATCCTTGAGAGAGCCTTTTTGTTTGTTGTAGTTGTTGCTAATAGGATTTGATTAGCTTTCTCTTACATTCTATAGTTACATGTCCATGATAGGGTTTGATTTGCTTTCTCTTACATTCTATAGTTACATGTTCTGGGAAAACATTTGATATATTTCAAGAGAGCAAAGAATCTCCTTTGAGATCTTCTGAATTTGTTCAACTCATCTCTAGGAGGAAATGACATTTTCCAAGAATAATTTTCTTCTTAGACTCATTCTTTAGCTTTTGTTGGTGTTGCTTGGTTTTGTTTGTTTCTTTACTATTCACTATGCTTGTACCCTCCTCTAATGATCTTTTCAAGATTGCTTCATTATCCTCTATGATTGTCTTTGAGTTACTTGTCTTTTCTTTTCATTCCTTCATGGATGCAATCTTCTCTTCTAACTCCTTACATAACCTGTTCTTTTCATTTAAATCTCTTCCTATTGAAATAGTCTCAACCTCTAACCTTTCACATTGTTCTTCTTTCTCTTTCAGTCATTACCTCTTCTATTCTTCTTACTTCTTCAAGTTATGTCCTTAGGCTAATGATTCCCCCCTTGTGTTCATGCTCTCTTTCATCACATATCTGCACCAATTTCTTCAATTCTTTGTTTTCATTCTTCAATCTTTCTATTTTAGTCAAGGTTATGTCAAGTTTGGCTTGTTTTTCAGTTGTCTTTTCTTCATGACAATAAGGTCCATTCACACTAACAGAGACCTTATTTGATTGAACCCTTTCTTTTTTACATGGATTTTTCTTCTTCCTCTTTCTCTTCTCCTTTTTTGTACTACTACTACTAGTCTCCCCTTCATAAATAAGATGTAGCCTATCCCAAATTTCTTTTGCAAATGTTAAATCTATTACTGTATTAAGATCCTTATTATGAAGATTGTTAAACATAACAAATTTTTCCTTAGCATTAGCCATCACATACTAGTTTCCATACATCATGTCCATAAGCTGTCAGTTCTGATTTTACCTTATCTCTCCATTCATAAACGTTTGTTGCACTCAAAACAGGTACACTCTAATAGTCCATGAATCAAGTAGAACTACCTTCAAGTTGTTAGGCTTATACAGATGGAATAGACTCTCATACCAATGGATGAAAACTTGACTAAACTTATAGGGGGGGTGAATCATTTAGTATATTCATGGACATTGAAATCCTTTTCATTAAATAACCTTGACTAAACTAAGAGGGGGGGTGAATCAATTTAGTATATTCATGGACATTGAAATCCTTTTCATTAAATCCATTAACCTAAACATTACATGAGCAGATTAACAAATAATGACGAGCATATTGAATATGCGAACAACAAGTAATAAGTAAACCAAAACGTCACATCAGCACATAAGAACAATAGATATTGACACTAGATATGTGTGGAAACCCATAAAGGAGAAAGCCGCGATTTTATTATTGCTGTGATGAAAAGGCAAGCTCCTACTCCTTATTACATTTAATTTTATGTAGGCTCCAACCTACATGAGGTTGCTACCTCAATTTTCTGCAAGCTGCAACATGCATGGAAGCTCCAACTCCCATATGTTTTTTGTAGGCTACAACCCATAGGAGGTTCCTACCTCAACAAGCTCCAACCTTAAGTTTACCAAGCCACTACTTGAAAGGATACTGTGATCCCTTGATGCAAACCTGAAACAACAGTGTGTTGGTTTACCTGGTCATAAATTTTGCATAACTCCATCTTCATTTCTTCCTCTTCTTCCCTTCAAATCTACTTCACATAAGCTTCATATGTGTCAGGTAACTAATGCATAACACCTCAATCATCTCTCCCACATTCTCCCACTCTCTAACTTCTTTTTTCTTCCAAAAGCAACATCTTTAATAAAGATAATTTGTTGGTTGTCTATATTCCTGACCCTTTGCCTTCCACTCATTCATTTCCAAACTCTCCATAATTTGAATATTATAAAATAAATAATTGGCCCACCACATATTATTTTAGCCATCTATAATGATTAGGTGCATCAATATTAACATAGTGCTAAAAACAACATTATACCACCACAACACATGCAAGCATTCTCCAATGTAAACAATATGCACACAACATATGAAAATAATGCAAGCATATGTATGCAACATTCACTCTCTAAATCCATCTATATGTCCAAATTCATATTTTCTTCATGTCATTGCCTCAACCTCCTTGAGTCTTGTCTTGTTTTGTTGTTATGGAATCTTACCTTTGTTGTCATGGAGCCTTGCCTTTGCATCACAATCAATTAGTGTCACCATCAATTATTCATTAAACAATCTCTACAACATTATCCAAGCATCAAGCCATCAACATGCCAATATTCCGCCAAACCATCAAGGTATTTGTTACTACTTTGTCCTGTTATCATCAAGTATGCCAAGAATAACATATGAAATATCTAACATCAACATATGTGTCATCAACATCTAGCAGTTGTCTCACTAACATCTAGTAGTTGTCTCACCAACAGGTATTACATCTGGAAAAAAAATTGTAAAATGTTGACAATTTCAGTGTGAGGGAAAATAATTTGTAATAAATATGGAAATGTTGATAATGTGGTTATTAGTGTTTATCAGTCTCGGAAAAATGATCAACGGGATTGTCAGTGTTATCAGGTATTGGATGATAGTGGGAATATTAGAGGTTTTCCTGCAGGCAGGTATTACTAACCATGATCATGCTCTTACCTTGTTGCTCCTTTATCCATTTCTCCTGCACACCTTGTTGTTGATCCTTGCCACACCCTGTTTATCATGTTTCTCCTTTTCCATCAACTACAATAATTCCAGCAGAGACCACCTCACTCAGTATCTGACAATCCAGCTAGTTAATCCAGCTTAACTAGCTTAACAGGGTAAAAGAGAACCCATCACACCTCGAAAAACACATGCCAATGACAACAAGAGAACCAAGAATAGACATGCATAACCATGCATGTCAAAACTATAAAGGAAATCATACATGAAACTTGATACATGCACATAATTCTGTTGTAGTTGCTTGATATTGCTCTTCCTTGCTTAATCTTTGTTTCCTCTTGCTTTCGTGTCCTTCCTTTGCCTTCTTTACTCCAATGCTAAAGTTCTCCAAGAAAAATATAATTGTCCAAGAGTGTGTGAGAGAGAGAGAATAGAGAGAGAGCTCCAAACTGGACTAACAAAAGTCTACCAACTAATCCTCAGAAAGTCGTTTTATCAATGAAGCCTTTATTTTCTTCATTTTCCATTATTTTCCTCATTTTCATCCTCAAATGAAACATGTGACCCTTCACCTTCCTTTTCTCCTAATTTCCATTATTTTCAAAAATAGATGCCAATTAATACCTCATGCCTTTCCAAATCCTTTTTCATTGCCTTTGCCAATTTCCTCTTAGCTATAATAACTTAAATGAACACACACTAGGATGTTTTTCCTAACATTCAGCTTGGAATACGTGTCCCATGACCTTGCTCTTATATTTTTTTACATGAATTTTCAACAAGGGTTGTTACAAAACCCTCCCCCTTGGGGGATCTCCTTCCTCGGTGTTCAATGACACCTATAAACCAACAAACTGTTGAAAACCAAAACATACTACCCATGGATGTTTATAACACAACTCGTTGTAGTATTTACAATGACCATTGTTGAAACATGAAAAAAATACTGTTATTGGAGCTTTATAACATAGAACATTACAATATTTACAATAGAAACCACATATATACTCATACTCATTTGCTTCAACCATCAAATAACCATGTTGTCTATATAGCTTTATAAATCCAACTCGATACAATATTTAAAATAATATACACATATGCACATTAGCTAAACCAACAAATAAAACGATATGATGCCTGCATCTGCAACAAGGGAATCGAGACGCCCACACCTCCACCCTCAAAGTAATACCAAGGTTCACCTCCTTCCTAGGAAGTCCATAATCCATTGCCAAATTCAAAGTTGCATCCAATGTCTAGTGCTACAATCCTGTGTCACTTTTCCTCTTAGTGAATAATTACCAGCCCATTGTTCTAGGGCACACTCCCAATGTGCATCTAATTCCATCTAGAAATGCTAATGACCAAAAACTAATACCTTCCCTTCTCTAGTACATAGCTCATCAAGAAATCTGGTCACCCCCTTTCGGGTAGTTACTCACCATCCAAGTTCCTTGGCATCCCCTATCTTGGGTGATCCATCCCTTGGAAAGGTTTCGTTGCATGAGAAGGTCCAAAAAGAAAGGCATATCCCTGCCTCAAAACCACCATATCAGTCATAGCATGGTCATGGAAATCAATGGACACTATTGTGTAGCAGTGTCTGAGAATGGCCCTCCTCTTAGAGTGCTTGACCAACATATTGTTGCTCGTTCCAATTCCTTTTATTGTTGTTGTTAATTATTGTAATCATTTTCGAAGACCACCCAAACTAGGAATTTCCATGCTTTCCTATACCAAGCATATAATTCCCATTATATATAAAATTAATTAAAATAAATCCAAATCATATCTGATCAGTGGCCAATCAATAAGGTACACTTGTAATTATGTTTACTTCCTATCACAACAAGTCGAACTAGTTGTTTGATCAAATCATCATGAATAAACATATCACATCAAATTATCTCAAAATGAAACCATCATAAATTAGAAACATAGATCATATGCATAACAAAAAGGAAATAAAATAATGATATTTATCCTTTAATTGGTCCTTTTGCTTATACCTTTGTTCTTTTTGTACACACACCAGATCGGTTGCCACAACCGGCAAGCACCCAGGGCTTCTCTTCTCTTCAATCACGTACACATACATACAATGTACATCACACACATACACCCACACATGGTGTACCACACCATATATACACCTACACTCAACATACAAAACAACATATACACCTACACTTAGTGTACAACACAATACCTATACGTACACATAGTACAACACAATGGATACACATGTCATGATGCCATCACTACATAATGCACATACATAGTACCACATGTACACAACACAAAATGTATGACATGCACACAATACCACATGTACAACATGTACATAGTACCACTTGTACACAGCACCACTTGCACACAGCACCACCTACACAACGTGTGCACAAAATCACATGTACACGACACCACTTGAACAATGTGTACACAATGCCACATGTACACCACACCACATGTACAATGTGTACATAACACTGACACATACACAACACCACATGCATGACATGTACACGACACCACATGTACACAACACCACATGCATGACATATACACAAAACCACATGTACAACATGTACACAACACCACATGTACATAGCACCACATGTACAATGATGCACACAACACCATATGTACATAGCACCACATGTACAACAATCACACAACACCATATGTACATAGAAATGCATATACAACATGTACATAACACTATATGGATGTAGCACTACATATCCAACATGCACACAACACCATATGCACACAACACTGCATACCCAACATGCACACGATACAATATGTACACAACACTGCATATCCAACATGTACATAGCACTATTTAATACCCAGCACTGCACATGAAATATACACACAACACCATAGGTACAATCACTAAATATACAATATGCACAACATATACACACTAGTAGCGCTGCACATCCAAAATCACACTGTCTCTACCAAGAAACCTTGCTTCCAGTGTCTCTTTGCCACCCATGCTTATCCTAGCATGATGTGGATCACGCTATTTTCAGTATGTTGATGTATCTCTCAGCATTACCTATCCATAACATAAACATAGGAATAGTATAAACACATAATATAAACTCATATCCACATGATACTGACCTCACAAATTTATCAAGGTTACTCTTCCCACTTGATTCCTCATAAGACCAAGAACATCTTCATGTCATTCACCTTCATAAGTAGTAATTCCTCCACAAGAATTATTCCTAGTGACCGTATCAAACAATGACATACTTACATGCATATATACATATAAACATCAGCATAAAACAATCATAATCCCTAATGAACCTATGAGAGAACGACATACATACATACATATTTATAAGTATATACACATTAGCATAATCATGATTACAACATAATTACCATATATTATAAGATATAGGTTAAGAGAACTCCCTTTATTTGTGCACAACATCGATAACAACAACTCCTAACATAGCCAAGGAATCTCGCACCTCAAATCTATTTTCTTTACCTTTTTCGTCACCTTTCTCATGACTGTATTGCCATTGTCATTTATTCGAATGGACCCAACCAATTCAATCGGTGGTGATACTCTTTCCTGCATCTTCCCTTACTCATGCACCAAGCTTCATTTGGGTCATACATCACCTTTTAGGTTTCATTTAGCTCTCCCGAAGCTCTACTAACTTTCTTCTTTCCCCAACCAATTCCCAAGACCATCAGACATAAAAAGGCAAGAACAAGAAATAAAAAAAAATAAAACCATGAAAACCAATATAAATATGACACCACAAGAAAAGTTCTATGGCCATACACTAGACATAAACAGAACTGCAAATCAAGCAAAAACAAATCACAAAATACCAAAAGCACAAAAATAGCAATAAACACCACGAATCAAATGTTAGTTTTGGGTAGCTTCGACTATGCTCTAGCCTTGAAAATTGGTAGAGAGGCTAAGGCACATGAGTTCTAAAGAACCCATAAACCGTTTGGTGTAATTCCACACAGATTGTATTTTATTAAAATAATTAATATTTTTAATGAGCTTCCTAAGACTAAACTTAGAAAAAATAAAATATCAATGGGTATTAATCAAAATATGGGTGAGAATGATCTAGAAGGTGGATCAAGTCATGTTTTAATCTTAGCCATTGATTAGAGACTTAATCTCGTTTGTTGAAGACTCAACATGAAAATTATAAAATGGAGGCTTGGGGTTCACTTGAAATTGCACACACAGAGAACGAATTGATTTGGAGTTTGATTTTTTGGGCTAGGAAGTTGATAAATTCGAACTAGGTGATCATTCAGCAGTAGAGGGGCAAAGAGAATCTAGGAGAAGGACTTTCGAGAGAATATTGAGAAGAGAGGCAAAGAGAGCTTGCAACGGTAGCACAGTAACCAGGAGAGTTGATGTTGGGCCAATCTAGGCCCACGCAGCCTTGACGTAGAGACATAAACGCCAACGCAAAGGGAAAAGATGCTTGTCATGCAGAAGTTGGAACTGTGAGGAATTGGCGAAATAGACAGGATAGGTAACGCAGAGCTTAAAAGGTTGAAGCAAGCCCTATAGAGGCCTAGTGTAGAAGTAGTCAGGGTTAGCCAGTCTTGTTGTCGGATCAGCAGGAATTATTTCGGGTGAAGTGAGGTAAAACTCACTTATATTTTCTGCTAGTATTTTCTCTATAAAGGATTTCTAGATGAGCATCATAGATTTGTATTCAGATATTTCTCGTACATAATAATAAACCCTCAAAACTATTGCACTGGTTTTCCCACGTTGGGTTTTTCCGGGAACTATTGTGTCCAAAAATAAGTGTGTCTTATGTATCTTATTCTTTGCTATGTTTTATGTTTCCTGAGATCAAATATTTCATTAGTGTAGGCTCCAAAAGTAATCTCTTTAGTATTCAGAAGAATAGCTTGATGAATGTAATTTAAAAATCAAGTAGGTGAAGTAGATTCAAATTTGCTATAGTAGGGGTTCCTTCAGTGTAGGAATTTTCACATGGTACCAGAAGCATTGATTTTTAAATAGGAAGAGAGGATCTAGCATTGAGCAGAGAGGCCAAAAGTTGTACTTGGTAGCAATTTGAATCCCCTTGAAGGGATTGCACAGTCCTTTCTGGGAATGAGATCCGAGGAAATATCTCTTTGAGTGAGATGACAAAGAAGTATGATTTCCAGTTCATGAGTTTGCAGAGGCAAAGAGAGTGATGTAGAGACTCAACACAATGCTTGAAGGGCATAGTTTCTGTTTGGAAAAAATTCATTGGAAAATAACAAAGACATGTAGAAGGGGAATTTTCTCCTCAAAGTACTTTCCGCCAAAAAGTTTGAATTTCTCACTTACTGAGTAGCTAAGCAGTGACTAGAGGAGTCAGTTCAACAGTTGGGTGAGATGGCATCGCATGGGCTTAAAGTTAGGACAGGTTGGATGGGGCCTCCAATTATGTCATATGGAAGACTAGAATCTTAGTTGTTCTAGAGGAATATGATCTCGACACCTACGTCAAAAGTGTTGTAGTTGTTCCTGCTAACAACGATCAAAATAAGAAGTATAAGGATGAGAAGGGGAAGGAAAAGAGGCTAATTCTTGATGGAGTTCAATATCATGTTGATGAAAAGAGAAATTAGGGTTTAGTCAAAATCTTCTTTCATATCAATATTTGATCATGGGACCTATGGGTTATGAGCCCATAAGTCTATCAGAAGCGTTAAATATGTGTTTGAGCTTGAGCTTCAGAATTCGGGTTCATTCAACTTATCAGAGCCCATTACACTATCGGGAGCATTAACATTGCATTTAGCTTCAAAACCTGGGACAATCACTTTATTGCAATACAAAGTGAAACACGGGAAATACACGCTCCAAACCCTTAAGCAAAATCTCAAAACAATTAAAACCTACACTATAATTATCGTCAAGTCCAGCCTCACCTTAAAGCCTTATCGTTGTGCTCCTCCAAACTCTAATTAGCAATGAGCCTGATCTCTGATCGCTGTCCGGTGCTTATCGTTGTTAGCATATCGACATTTCGGCACATCACTTAATCTGCCCATCGCATGCCCACCAGCCTTAACTCCTTCGATTTGCGATTAGAAACCAAATCACGATCGTCGATTTGGTTCCAATCCAATGGTTGATGCTAAATCACATATCTCTATCGCTACGGTTCAATGGCCAATTCCGATATCACCAAAAGGTTTCCGCCGATGCGATATGAGATCTTCGCTCCTTTGCGACATGATCTAGATCGGTGATCTTAAAGATCCAACGGTCGCTATGCGTTCTCTCCCACTTCCTCCTTAACTTAATCTCGCTTGCCTTTTGATGGATTTCTATGTTAAACACAGTTCTCTGACATACTTCCGTTTAACACATGATATAACAACTATATATATATATATATAATTATATATATATATTATATATATATATATATAAATTATAAAATAAAAATTATATTATATAAATATAAATATATTTGGATGCCTTCGATCTTATAGTGATGATGGTCGATCAACAACCTTACAAACAGGACTTCAAGCATTAATGATATATCACAAATAACATAAAAGGTGTTTATACATAGATAACGAAAATCACACAATACGTGCTATTTATTATACACGGTTGGTAAATCCTAAGCATCATCAGCCTTAAAATAGTTTTCTCTCGACTACATCGTGAATACTCATCACTCACAAGTTTCTGTCTATTCTTCCCCCATTCATGGAAATGCAGCTCATATATACATATCTATATATATATATATATCTATATAGATATATAAATATATAATATAATATATATAATATATATATATATATATAACATACATATACATATAACAATAGAGAGAGAGAGAGAGAGAGAGACAGAGAGAGAGAGAGAGAGAGAGAGAGAGAGAGAGAGAGATAGGAAACATTAGATCAGATCAGTGGAAGGATCCGAACAATCCTCTCCATGAAACACTCAACAACTCCCTAGATTCTCTCTATAGCTCACTATACATATGAACACATGGCAACTTACATTAATAAGTCTCCTTGAGACTTTATTCATTCCATCAATTTAGGTCTGTTTTGAACAGAATTGTCCCTTGTTTTGCTTGATGGTTCACATCTCCTCCTTCTCCGCTTTGGATCCCTCCTTTAATTAAGGGGGGGTTAGCTGCTCCTGCATCACATGTAGTCTCACAGTTGTAGGGAAAGGATACAACCTGTGAGATGTCGGAAGCCTTGTCGTCTCTGCATGAAGGCTCTTCAGAAAAAAAGAAGATGTACCTAGAGCAAAAGTTGCAGCGAACTTTGATGCTGAAGGAGAAGGGGTGAACCTCTATCTTCAACATCTTCAGGATACTAGAGACCAACATTCTGCAGTGGTTTCCACTCCTCATCCAACTGTGATGGTGAGGATAGCCCTAAATAGAGTTAAAATGAATGGCAATTTTTCATCCAAAGCATATTGGGCACGGAAAAACTACCTTCATGAGAGGAGATGTGGGTGTCTCTTCAATAGGAGGATTTAAGGAGGGACCTAGTGAAGTTCAACCTTAATGGAAGTAGTGGGAATGGTACAAATATGAAGGAGGAGGAGGAAAGCATAGCTTTAGCATCGAAGGGATAACATAAGTCGAAGTGGAATAAGGACGTTTCGAAGGTTAAATGTTTTAGATGTACCAATTTGTTATGAAGAATGTGGTATCTACGAATAAATATTAATTCCCTAGGTAGGTAGCTATACCTAGAACGACAGATTTAAAGCGCTTATCATTTTTCTATAAATGATAAATAAGACAAAGGGACTCAAGTGACCTACTTGTTATTTCGCTTTCCTTTTCTCCTTTGTTTGACTCTCGTCGCTCCTTCTTGAACTTAACTCGCTCAAAAAGTACTTGCAAGCATAAATAGAAGACAGAGAACCAATCAAAGCAAGAGATCTATCGAATACAAGTAAATGGGACTAGATACATTCACACATATAAACATCATATATCAAGATAAACATATGGAAAAAGGTGTAGACAACTTTATTAAGTAGAAGGCAGAATTACAACCATGAAGTCTGATCCATTGTCACTCTTCCATCTTAGGTTCCAACCAACATCACATCAATATCACAACACTTCGGCAGCATAACACTACTCACTTACAATCTCAATTCTCACTTCAATAGTATCTCCTTACAAATTATCAAAGTCCAGCCCCTGATCACTTAGATGAGTGCTCAATTTATAAGCAGATGGAGGAGGTTTTGTCATAAATGAGGGTATCGAATGGCCTTCCAAACTTAGATTTAGTTTCCATGGAGGAAGGAATGAGAGGATAGGAGGTAAATTAACTCATTCCTCATCCATTTTCGAGCTCATAGGAGATGATAAGTCTGGGAATCTTCTAGATGAATCTAGAGGATAAGAATATTCATAGAACCCCTATGTGAATTTTGCTCAATCTCACCCAACGCAGGTCAAAGTGGGCCTAAGTACTTTACAGAGCACCCTAACATGGGCCTACTTGCACTGAAGCACACTTACCCCTGTCCAAGGTTGCGTTGGTCCCTCAAGGAGGCAATTTTGGAGGGTTTTAGGCCAAAGAACTCTCAAGGAAGGAGACATTCAAAGAGGTGACTTGTCTAGGGCATGTAGCAACTAAATTAGGGTTTGATGAGACCTAATGGTACTGATCTAAATGATGTGAGTGATGTGCCCAAATGGATCTATAACAGATGGGTCACTTTGCATCTTAGTGTACTTTGAAGCAAAAGGATAAGGATGAGAAGCATGATCCGAAGGCTGCTTCAACAGATAATGACAAGGATGAGTTTGCCATGAGTTCCCATGCATCTCTAGGAGGGAGATGGGGCAATATTGAGTTGTACTCAGGAGGACTACATGTGGTAGGATCCTTGAGGAGTCCACCTCTTGGATCAATTCCTTACTATGGGAGCCCAAGATTTAGAAGTAGTGAGATGGACTTAGTGTCAGATGATGCAACTAATTGTTTGGAGGACAGGTGTAGTAGCTTGGGACTAGGGACTGATCAACACAGAGTAAGGTTGGCAGCAATGCAGTTGGCACAATGCAGAAGTCAACAACAGTGCAGAAAATTCCCAGGGTCAGTAGCAGTCATATTCCAACATTCATTTATTATGTTGAACACAGTTAAGTTCAGCTAATTTTGGATGTTTTTCAGTTTGCTTCTTTCAATAACTGATTTGTAGTACAAATGTAGTGTTAGCAGTGGCAGTGTTAGCTGCATAGCAGACACAACATTTGAGAGGGAGATGTAGTACAAGTGTAGCAATGGCATTGGCAATGTCATGGGCAACATTACAGTAGCAGCAATAACACAGTGTTGGTGGACGAAACAGTGCAGAAAGGAGGTGCTTCAAAGACAGAGCAACATGCAGTTGGACATTGTTATTAGAGCACTTTCCTCGCTAAGAGGGAGTGTTAGTTTTTTGTAGCATTGTATCTTATATAGCCTTGAAAATTGGTGGAGAGGCTAAGATACATGAGTTATAAAGAACCCATAAATCATTTGGTGAAATTCCACTTGGATTGTATTTTATTAAAATAATTAATATTTTTAATGGGGTTCCTAAGTCCAAACTTAGGAAAATTAAAATATTAATGGGTATTGATCTAATTGTGGGTGAATCTTCTAGATAAAGATGGAGATCAAGTCAAAATGATTTGAACCTTTGATTAGGAGTTAATCTAGGTCATTGGTTGTCCAACAAGAAGATATAAGAAGGTGTTTGAGGGTCATTTGGAAAATACACTGAGAGATCAAGATATCGAATTTCTGAAGTGAAAAGTTCTAAGGAGGATATTCTAATCGAAGAGATCCTTTGCAGTAGAGGGGTAGGAAAAGTGATCCAAAGGAAGATTTCTAGATATGGAGAGGCAGTAGCAAGGGGCTAAGTTATTCCCATTGCAGGAACTTGCGAGTATAAGAACGTGCGAGTGCAGGAACGCGAGTATAGGAATCCGAATGCAGGTATGCGAGTGCAGGAACACGACTGCAAGAACTCGCAAGTGCAAGAACGCACGAGTGCAGGAACACGAGTGGAAGAACGTGCAAGTGTAGGAGCTCGTGAGTGCAGGAATGCGCGAGTGTAGGAACTCGCAAGTACAGGAACAAGAGTGCAAGAATGTGTGAAGTGCAGGAATGTGTGAAGTGTAGGAATGCACAAGTGCAAGACGCGTGAGTGCAGGAACTCGCGAGTGCAAGAATGCGCGAGTATAGGAATGTGTGAGTGCAGGAACTAGCAAGTGGAGGTATGCGTGAGTGCAGGAATGCTCAAGTGCAAGAACACAAGTGCAGACAACACGAGTGTCAAGATTTCTTAGGGAATATCTCTACCAAATTTTCTTGTTGTTTGAATTTCCAGTTGGGAATCCATAGATGTATTCAGATTTAACTGTTTCTTAATAATAATAAACCCTCAGAACTGCTACACCAGTATTCTGAAGTTTGATTTTTTCAGGGACATTTGTCCAAAATAATAGTGTCCTATGTGTTTGTATTTCCTTGCTCAGTTTCTACGTTTTAGAGTGATTTAATTTGGTGTTGCTAGTTCAGTAATTACTTTAATGTTTCAACAAGAAATATGAAATAAGTGCATAATGTAATTTACGATCTAGGTGAAGTAGATTCAGTTGATTGCAGTAGGATTCCTGAGATTGTTAGATCTAGGAGTTTTCACAACTTGTCCCCTCATGAAAATGGCCCAAAAATACCACTGTGATTTTTGAGTTAATGGAATTTTCCCGGTGAGACAATTTTTCAAATAGTTTGTGAGTAGACTATTGTGGGTGTATTCTTTGTTTTCCACAAAATAAATAAATCATAGAGCCAAATTAAATATATGTATATACAACCCAACTCAAGTAGTGTAATTCCATAGACACCAGTATATAATTTATCACTGGAATATGAATGCTACATCCATTTAAATAATTATTTCTCCAATATAGCAAACCATAAATATATTAACCAAATGTGCAAGCATTACATAGTCATCAAGTCAAGAGAGCAGAGAAAAAAATATGAAGAGTAACCTGGTTACAATTAACAACTTGAATTCCATTTTCAGGATGCACATACCCATGAAATTGAACCAATGTATATCAATCCACTCAACGTCTATTTCCAATAGTTCAAGCAAGCTACAGATACAAACTCATCCCCATCCCATAACAGACTCCACTTGGATATAATCTTCAGCTACAAGACATAACTCATACTTTCTTTTACACATGTTCTTAGCTACCAAATGAGTGTGTACTCATCCCCTTTAGCAAGATGGAGCTTAGACTTGATTGACTTTAAATTGTGATGACACACACGACAACAAGATGGAAACTCTTCCTTCAGCTATCAGTAACTTGACAATCTTTTTCTCCACAAATACACTCAGTTAGTGAATTTGGGGTTACACAACCTCTATCAACAATAGATCTCGGCCTCTTTAATGTAACTTGACCCCCACTACAGTAGTTATATAACTAGCAACCCACACATAGATATTCATGCCTCTGAATATATGAACTTGACCTTCTCTTGGTGATGAGATTCGACCCTATTCTAGCAAACTTGTGGTTATTTCAAGCACGAGGTTTCTAGCCCTCTTTATTCACAAACTTGTCTTCCTTATAGCTTAGATTTGGCTTGGCCCCTTGGTAGTTTCTTGGGTATCTTTAGCCAATCAAAGATATGAAAAATTTGTTATTTCAAGATTAAATTAATTGATAACACTTTTTACCTCCATTACATTCTGCAAATCCTCTTCTCCTTGGTAGCACAATGGCGAAATCTGAGTGATTCCACTTTCTAAACCAATTGTGGTGTATAGTTTCAACATTGAAGTTAGCAATGATGGCCAGTGTTTCCCAAACCCTCAATTTCTTTCCAAAACTCTCCAAAAGTTTATCTTCTCAAATTTCAAGTTATAGAATGAAGATAGACTCCTCACTTTTCCCCTTTTATAATCTAGTGGTCACTTTTGTCATCATTTTACCTTTTAATTTTTATAAAGTAACTTTAGGAAATTTTCACTTTATAAAATGAAAGTGACATTTTATTAGCCTAGAATGTCCCCTTTTTCACCCCTTAAGCAATTATAATGATTTTCCTAGGCAAATCATGTTCCCTTATTAAATTTTTCCTCGCCTTAGCCTACATAAACTTTATTAAGCTATTGAAACCTCGTCTTATCTCTCCTAAGCAGATGGGGACATTATAGTCCTCCCTACCCAAGATTTCTTTCCCTCAAGCAACTTCAACTCTGGATGTTTAAGCACCTTTTCACCCTCCCATATGGCGTCCTTAACAAGTAAATTCTTCCACTTCACCAGGTACTCCTTCACATTCCTATTCCTCAACTTCTACTCCCTAGCCTCCAAAATCTCGTCCAGAACCATAATTAGTTCTCCTTCATCATCCAATGGTGGGAGCTCAGTGGAAGTAAATATATGTTTCCCTAAGGCCTTTTTGAGGCACAAAAAATGGAATACATTTTGAATTTTGCATCCTTTAGGAAGCTCAAGCTCATAGGCCACTTCCCCAACTCGTCTCACGATTCTATATTGCTGTAAAACCTGAGTTTGAATTTTTCTTCCCCCTTTGTTTTGAGTGATGATTTCCTATGGGGTTGAAGGCAAAGATATACCATGTGTCACACTTCAAAATTGTGCTCTATCTTGTGCCTGTCTGCATACACTTTTTGTTGATTCTAATTCATCTACAATTTGTCCTTGAGGACTCGTAAGATATCTTGGCCCTCCTGGATCTAATATTTAGCCAAAGGGGCACAAATATCCCCAAATACATGATCTACAAATGTTGGGGTATCATATTCGTATAGTGGTTTGAAGGGCATCATACCAATAGACATGTAGAAAGTGGTGTTGTAGCAGTGCTCCCTCAGATGCAACCACTTGACCCATGCCTTCTGTTGGCCAAATACATAGTTCTAGATCCAACCACTTTTTAACTAGCATGGTCTATCCACTGGCCTGTGGGTGGTAAATAGCACTCAGTGTCATCTCAGTCCCCACAAGTCTGAATAACTCTTGCCAAAATTTTCCCATAAATCTATTGCCTCGATCACTCACAATGGTCCTCGACAACCCATGCAATTGGAAGACCTCCCTGAAGAACATCTTGGCCACCTATGCTACTGAATATTTAGATGGTATGGCAAAGAAGTGTGTGAACTTCGTAAGCCTGCCCACCACCTCATATATGCAGTTATTACCCTACACCTAAGGTACCCCAATGATAAAGTCTGTATAAATGCTCTCCCATTTCTAATCAAGGATCGGAAGTGGTTGTAACAACCCTGCTAGATGAGTATGATCATATTTGTTTTGCTAGAAAATGTGCATTACTTCACAAATATCAACACATTCAACTTGATGCGCTTCCAAGTGAACCTATCCTTGATTTTCCTATAGGGTTTTAAGTACCATGGGTGTTCTGCCAAAGGTAAGTTATGAGTTTCTTGCATAATATGCTCCTTGAGCTATGATTTTGGTACCAAATAGATTTGGTTATTGTAGTAAATGATGTCGTCCATGACCCAATATATGTCATCCTTATCAATCCATCCAAAATCTCACAAGAGAATTTATTTTTGGAATATTCTACAAGCAGCAGCAACTTCCAATCAGTTATTATCTCCACAAGTGAGAGAGTGGGTAGCATCCTTGAAAGGGCATCTAATACTACATTATTTTTTCCCTTGACATACTCGATCTCAAATTCATAGGCCTGCAATTTGTTAATCTACTTTTGTTATTTCTCACTTAGCTCCTTTTTCTCCATTAGGAACCTCAAGCTATTATGATTTCCTTTATTTTGAACTTGTTCTCCACGAGATATTATGTTAACATGGTTAATGCATGCATAATGGCCAGCATCTCTTTGTCATAAATGAAATAATATCGCTCATAATCTCTGAGTTTGCAGCTCTCAAACGCTATGGGGTGGTGATCTTGCATAAAAAATTCTCCTATTCTTGTCCTTGAAGTGTCACATTCTGGCATGATTGGCTAGGTGAAATTTGGTAGTGTAAGCACAGGGCACAAACTCATCACCTGCTTCATCTTCTCAAATTTTTCCTATGCTCTATCAATCCAACTAAAAGCCCCTTGTTTGGTGAGGTCTGTAAGAGGCAATGTCAACTACGAGAAACCCTTAACAAACTTTCTATAGTATGTGCAAAGGCCAAGGAATTTTTTAAGCTCAGTTACATTTTTGGGGTAGGCCATTCGATGATTTCCCTAATATTCTCTTGATGGACCTAAAACCCATCATTCCCAATCACATGCCCCAAAGAGAGTATCTTTGTCATGTCAAACTCACACTTGGACTCCTTTGCATATAGTTCTTGTTTGTCCAGAATCCCCAACACCTCATCTAAGTGCACTAGATGGTCCCCCCAAGTCTTGTTGTAGAAAAATATATCATTAAAGAAAACTAGAAATTACTTCCGCAATTATTTGTTGAACAGATGGTTCATGCATGATTGAAAGGTTGTGGGGGAATTGGTTAGCCCAAATGGAATAACCAAGAACTCATAGTGCCCATAATGGCACCTGAAAGTTGTCTTCGAGATGTTTTGCTCCCAAACTTGAATCGTATGGTAGGATGAATGAAGATCTATCTTCGAAAAATATTTGGTTGCCCTCAACTCATCCATCAACTCATCTATTGTAGGGATAGGATATTGGTTTTTTATTGTCCTATTGTTAAGATCCCAATAGTCCATACACATTCACAAGGTACCGTCCTTCTTATCCATTACCATTGAAGAAGCAAAAGGTCTGGAACTAGGCCGAATGTGACCCAACCTCAACAACTCTTTAATTTCCTTCTTGATTTTGTCTTTGTAAACCTTAGGATGTCGGTAGGGGCTGGTAATGACATCTAGTACTCCTTCCTCCAACTATATAACATATTTAAAACCTTTGTCTCATGATCTACCTGGAGGAATGTCAGAAAAAACCTTCTATTGTTTACAGAGAAATACCTTAATATTGTCTCGATGTTGTCACCATTGTTCTGGTTGTCTATTTTTTGTAATGAAGCACTCGGCTGCCCACTCAATGTCACCCCACTTCAACACTGTTTCCATGCTATTAGATGACACTATCTCCAGTGGATACTAATGCATGGCCCTCAAGACAACCTTCATGTTATCCACTAGATCTTTAAAGTCCATCTCCATGCTGCATTGATCCATAGTATACCTCCCAACATAATAGAGCCATTAAATTTCTAGCATCACATTAGTGTTTGGTAAGTCCTCCATGAAGAATTCATTTGTCATTGTATAATTCCCCATGGTTAGCTTCAGTTTGGGGACATATCTGGTGCAGTCCATTTGTTGGCCACCTATTATGGGTATTGTGAAACCATCAAACTCCTCCATTGAAATCTCCCTCTGATCTACCATGGTTGCATCTATGAAGTTGTGGGATGCCCCACCATTGATCAAAACCATCACCTTGTGCCTTGTCAAAACCTCTATGACTCTGAAAGTGTGATACCTAGGGAACCTTTACATGGATGTAATAGTAAGGGTGTTTACCCCAGCCTGTGAAGTCTCACCCCCGACTGTCTGGTGTCCCTGTTCTCAAGCTTGATCTAGTGCTATCATCTACCAAAATGAGTGTGTACTCGTCCCCTTCAGCAGTATGGAGATTGGCCTTGACTGACTTTAGATTGTGTTGGCACACACAGTAATAAGAGGGAAACTTGTCCTTTAACTATCAACAACTCGACACTCTTTTTCTTCACAAATACACTCAGCAAGTGAAGTTGGGGTTACACAATCCCTATCAACAATAGATTTTGGCCTCTTTTATGCAACTCAACCCAAACTACAGTAGTTATATAACTAACAATCCACACAAAGATATGCATGCCTCTGAATAGATGAACTTGACCTTCTTTCAAGCACTAGGTTTTTGGCCCTCTTTATTCACAAACTCATCTTCCTTATAACTCAATTTGGCTTGGTCCCTTCGTAGTTTCTTGTGTATCTTCAACCTATCAAAGATATATGAAAAAATTGAGATTAGAAGATAAAATCAACTAATAACACCTTTTACCTCCATTATCTTTAGCAAATCCTCTTCTCTTTGGTAGCACAATGGTGAAATCTGAGTGATTCTACTATCTAAACCAACTAGGGTGTATAGTTTCAACACTGAAGCTAGAAATGGCGGCTAGGGTTTCTCAAACCCTAAGTTTTTCTCCAAAATTCTCCAAAAACTTTTCTCAAATTGCAAGTGATAAAATGAGGAGAGACTCATCACTTTTCCCCTTTTATAAATTATCGGCCACTTTTGCCACCATTTTACCTTCTAACTTTTATAAAGTCATTTTAGGAACTTTTCAATTTATAAAATGAAATTGACTTTTCATTGGCCTAGGATATGTCCCATTTTTCACCCCTTAAGCAATTATAATGTTTTTCCTACACAAATCATGTTCCCTTATTAAAATTTTCTCCACCTTAGCCTACGAGAACTTTATTAGGCTAACAAAACCCTGTCTTATTTCTCTTAAGCGAATGGGGTCATTACGTTTTGGGATGAGACTCTAAAACTAGGGCATCTAGGGTTAGTTGACAAATTAAGCCCTAAATGATGAATTGAAGCATAGAATATTTCTACTTCAAGGGTTGCTCTTTCACCATAACCCTGAAACCATGTTGATTTGTCCTCTACATTGATAATTGTTTCTTATGATTTTTCTTAGATTGATTTTTTCTTACATGTATTATTCATCATAAAACAATTACTCAAAGAACTTAAACAATTAAACAAAATGCTAGATAATCATAAAGAGGTATAGCCACACAAGAACACGAGTTTAACCTTGGAAAATCCACATGGGGGAAAACCCAACAACCGTTCCTTAGAGAAATTATTCAGTTCAACATAAATACATCTAATTGAAACACTAGGTCAAACCTAGTCCATCCTCCTAGTCAATTAAATCATCTAGCTGAAGAAACTTGCTCTGGTTTGTTCTAGGGCATAATTCATCCTTCTTCATTCATAAATTCGTCTCTGCAATTCCATTGCACCTCAACAATTATGCATGTCTATCTTAGAATCTTTCCTCAGGAATTCGTTGTTCCACAAAGATTATGTAGGCAAGAATTTTAGAAAATCTGGTCCTGCACTTGAGATAGAGATCTATCCTTGAACTCATCCTTCTTATCTAGTTCGTTTGTTTAAACAAAACATATCTTTCTCTTATGAGGAGATCTGAATTGCACCATGGAAAAAGTTCAAACCATGTATATATATATGCTTCTTGAGAGGCCAAATGGGTAGCTTTGAGAGCTGAGCCGACTTGATCACTTGAAGAGGTTGACTTGGCTTCTTTTGGAGCCAAAAATTCTAATTTAAAAAAATCAAATCTTCTTCTTTTGAAAATCAAGAAGAACATCCTTTACAAAATTTTATGTTGACCTAAGCATGAAGAACATGCTTTATAAATAAATTAAGGACAAAAATAATAGTTATGAATACAGGCCATAGTTACAAAATTCAACACATCCAAGTAGTCAAATCTAGCCATTGGGGCTAATTTAATGAGAAAAAGGTCAACTACTCAATAAAAGGAAAGTTACTAGCAAAAGGGACAAATCAAGCAAAGTTTGGGCCAAGTAAAGGAGACGTCCACCTTTAACTAGTTGTTAGAGGTTAATTTTGTCCCAAACAAATGTTCAGCAAGGAAAGTAAGTCACTGGGCCTCTTAAGGCATCTAAAAATTATTTCAAGTCACTTCAAGCCAATTTCAAGTGGAACATCGCATGCTCAAGCCAAATCATCCTCCTTATATGTTTGACACCACTTTGCTTTTGGAAGGTTTTGTGACCCATTTTTGGACTTGGAAATCCATTCCCATGTTTCATGGAGGTGCCTTGACTTGTGGTATGGGCATGGGTCTTTGTTTGAGGCATATTTTGAAGGTTAATAAGCATTATTTGAGGTTTAATTTGAGTTTTTTTTTAGGGCGCCATACATTTGGATAATTTTATCACTTCTCTTATGAGGGTTTTGAGCAATGTAAAATTAATTAGTGTAATGACTTAGTCTCCAAGTTGTGGATGACAAGTCAAATCAAGCAAAGTTTGGCCCAAGTACTAAAGGAAGTGTCCACCTTTTCCTAGCTATTGGAGGTCATAAATTTTGTCCCAAGAAAATGTTGAGCAAGGAAAACAAGTCATTGGGCCTCTTAAGGAATCTAAAAATTATTTCAAGTTACTTCAAGCCAATTCCAAGAGGAATGTTGCACACTCAAGCCAAAATCATCCTCCTCGTATGTTTGATGTCACTTTGCTTTTAGGGGATTTTGTAACCCATTTTTGGGCTTGGAAATTCATTCCCATGTTTCATGAAAGTGCCTTGAGTGGTGGTATGGGCACAAATCCTTGTTTGAGGCATATTTTGAAGGTTAATAAGCACTATTTGAGGTTTAATTGGAGTTGTTTCTTAGGGTGCTAGACCATTGGGGAATTGTATCACTTCTCTTATGAGGGTTTCAAGCAATTGTAAAATTAATTATTGTAATGACTTAGCCTCCAAGTTGTGGATGACAAGTCAAATCATTACTCTGGAGAGAGCATTTCAAACTAGCCATTAGAAATTATATGAGACTAGTTCTTGATCTCATTTGTGTGTTATGGATTGTAAGATCACCATTCCATAAGAATAACTTTCTAGGTGCAAACAACTTGGCTTATGGATTGATTCTTCTATTCTTCTTATTAGCCACGTAAAAAATTGTTGTTCATAAAATAATTGCAAAGTTTTCCTAATCATACAATTTTTTTGGATAGATCCATTGAGGGTCTACATAGTCACGTCGAAGAGGAAGGTTAGGGTACTAGTCCTCACTTCACTTTCATTTTGTTGGGTTTGGTTTATCAAAATCTTATTGTTGGACTAATCCTTGTCGACTGTTTCTCCATCAATGATAACATCTCTCTTAATTTCATAGTGGATACATTTGTCAAAGGTATTCTAAGATGAAATCTCTCCTAGTTGGGTTTGGGAACCAATACATCATTCTAGACTACAATGAGTGTGACAAGTTTTTTTAACTCCAAACTCACATCTTAGTGTGAAAATACAAGGTTGATTTAGAAGAGGTTGTGATTGCAATCTAACACCAGAAGAGGTAATTTAAAAGGAAAATGTAAGTCTCACCTACAACCATTTTATTCAAAAATACAAAAATACAAAAATACAAAAAAAAAAAAAAAAAAAAAAAAAAAAAAAAAAAAAAAATCCAAATTCTATTATTTAAAAATACAAAAATCAGAAAATACAAAAATATTTCACTTTCTTGAGCTCCATTTTAGATTCTTCAGCTAGTTTCATCACTTGGGTTGCGCTCAAATCTTATCTAGTTGCCCCAAGGAAGGTATGGTTTTTATGTCTTATGTAGGAAGATTGATTTGAAGCAATTCAAGGCATTGTACAAGGGTTTTACAGGTTTGCAAATTCAATTTATAGCAACAAATTTACATGGTCATGTTGAAAATTGTTGTTATTGATGTCAAAGGTTGTCCAAATGAAAGAGGAAATTACATAGTTAGGTAGAAGATTCTGGGACATTTCCAACGGTATATGGCACTCCCTTTAATTCCATAGGAATGATTATATATGAAATATTTTGCCAATCTGACCCAACCAAAGTACAAGAAGGCCTCATTTGGATACCCTATATTTGAAGACATGTTTACTCCAAGTACCTAGCTTAAATGGGAGCATAAGATATATGGTTGGAAATCTTATTCCGAGACCTTTCCAATGATATATGGCATGCCTTCTAATTCCTTGCGGTTGAGGAGAAATGATTTTTGAATATTCACTATACATTCTTCCAGTTGCACCAATCAACCCAGCTAGTGGAAAAGTCGACCTTAGCCTAGCATCCAAATGCACCATAAATAGGTGTGAGAATGATCATTTCTAACCACTCAACTGAAGCATTCAATTTTGTGTTTCAGAGAGTGAAGGAGAGGGTTTGAAGTTCATACCTCATGAACCAAGAAGAAGTGAAGTGAAGCCAAGTTGAAGAAACTTTCTATGGAAAGATTTTGGCACATATTTTGAAGGGTTTTTTGTTTGTTTAAGGTTTGTTTTTGAGGATTGAGTATAGGTTTCTTTGGAGGCCGAGAAGGTTGAGTTCTAGTGAGGAGAAGGTAGAGCTTCATGCCTGTCTTGAGGACCGAATTTTGTCCCTGTAGAAGCAACGTTTCAGACCTGTCTTAAGGCCAAGTTACAATTCTAATTTGAGGGTTGAGATTTGTCCCTATGAAGGTTGAGTTTTAGGGCTAAGTATTGTTTTTTGAAGTCCGAGCTTCAAGAGAATATTTATGTTGTTTGAAGGCCAAGTTTCAAAGCTAAGTTCTACTATTTGAAGATTTAGTTTAGGCATGGTTTGAAGGCCAAGTCTTGATGTCCTGAAGGCCAAGTTCAAGCCTAATTTGAAGTCCAAGTTCTAGTGTATTAAAGGCTAAGTTCAAGTTGGAGCCCACCATTACTGTAAGTTGGTGCTTACTGAGGATTAGTATCAGCATCTTCTTGAGAGGTTAGAGCCTGCAATTTTTGTAATTTGATGCTTACAGAGGATTGGTGCCCTCTCAAAAGATAGTAATAAATTAAAGATAATTTTCAAGTATTTCTTCTTTAAATTTTGATTTAAACTTTAATCTTTGTTTTCATATATTGTGGATGATTGATTATGTGATGTGAATTCAGTGTCAAGATTAACTAAGTGAAAAATTGTCAGAAGTAATGTGATATTGATTTAACCCCCTTCTCAGTGTTTCCAACAGAGAAGTGAAACCCTCTCAAAAGGGTTTTGACTCTAAAGGTATATTTCAAACCCTTCAATTTTCTTCACTTTTGAGCATTAATTGAACTTTTTTATGGTGGACAAATTAGTTACTAGCTTGTTGGAAATTAAATTTATGCATAAAAGAAAATCTGGATTTCCATTATAGCAGGGATTTGGCCCCTATTCTTGAATGATATTTTCTAGATCTGGATATCTTCATATTAGTTATTATTTTCAAGTGTTGAACTACTCATTCTGTGCATATTTCATCGCCCTAACACTTCCACCCAATAATCATATTTTATTTAAACATTTAGAGGTTTGTGGATGAGAGGGGTTCTAACTTGTTGGTTTCTGCATTTTTTTGCAGTTTTGCAAGTCAGAAGCATAAAAAAAAACAAGATAATTGTTCGTCTTCAGCCACATACCAAGACCTATAAAAAGGTATTACATCTCAAGCTTGGTAAGGGCTCTCAACACTTAGTATTGTGCTATTTTAGGGTTTATTTCCCATAGTTAGAATGTCTTTCACTTGTTGGTATGCATTTTCTGTAGTAAATATTCATTTTCAAATTGGAAAGAAATATAAAATTAACTCCTAGACTCCATCACCCAAGAGTTACTATAAAACATTGGTATACTAACATGTAGTATAGGATGTTTTAGTATAGGGAAACCTCCCTTGTCTTTGTAGGAGTTGGCCTAAAAAGTGGGGACTTGTGTTGAGGTGACAATGAGCACTTGTCATGTGTGGTGTAACCTTAGCATCTTGTAAGGACCTTAATGAGACTACTAAGTTGGACAGTAACAAGGGCCTTTTGGTGGATGCTATCAAATATTTTAGCTATGCTAAAGATGGAAGCATGCTTCTCCTAAGCCCCACCAAATTCATACACCCAAATGTACTCTAAGAATAATAGGAGAAGGTGGTGCACCCTTAGGCCCACATAAATTCTTTTCTAGAATATATTTAATCTAAACAAAGTGGGGTGTTTTTCTTATTTTTGGTCCCATCAACATGAAGTAAGGTGCTTTAATCAAAACCAAACAAAGGAAGGTGCACCTATTTCTCTCCCAATATAATTTTTTGTAAAAGGGTTACATGGTGGGTACAACTTCCATAAGAAGTTATGCACCGCACCCCTATGCCTTCCAAGGAAACATAGTCATTCAAGCTCTTATGGGCTATTTAGGCAACCCTTTACTCACGTAAACAATTGTTGAAGGAACTAATATCAAAGCTCCATATTTTTTCCTTGAATTTTCTAAATACAAAGCTTGTGAATGGTCTATATGTGCACCCTAAAGGCTAAGTTCATCACTTTTCTTATGCTCATCAGTTCTTGAAACCTTTCATCAGTGATTGTACAATGAAACTTTCTTGTAATATTTTTTAAAATCTTATTAGTATATTTTCTCTTAGCTCAATGATAAACAGTAGAACTATTTTTGAATGTATTCAAGTTGTATAACCATTTCTCCTTGTCTATTCTAGCAAAGAAATATGGTGAAAGATTTCTATGTTTCTTGTTAAAATATAGGATAGGGTTGTTCTTTGTGTGTATTTTTCAACGGGGACTCCCCCCTCTTCCTTCATTAGAGCAATCTCTCTCCTCATTGCCAAAACCCCATTTTCCCAATAGATTTCAAGGCGATGTTATAAGACTTATTCCACCTTAAATTTTACTTTTTAACCCAGTTTTGCTCAAGGATATAGGTTTGAAGTGTGCCATAGTGTAATAATCATATTTTATTTAAACATTTATAGGTTTGCGGGTGGCACCAAAAGGGGATTTAACTTGTTGGTTTCTGCATTTTTCTACAGTGTTACAAGTCTAAAGCATCAAAACAAGAAGTTAATTCTTCATCTTTAGCCACATACCAAGACCTAGAGAAAGGTATTTCATCTCAAGCTTCACAATAGATCTCAACACTCAGTTATTGTGATTTTTCGGGACATATTTCTCATAGTGTCTTTCACTTATTGGTCTACATTTTATGCAATAAATTTTCATTTTCAAATTGATGTGAAATCTAAAATTAACTCCTAGTCTCCTTTACCCAAGAGGTATTATAAAGCATGGGTCTACTAACTAGTGGTGGTGGATATTTGATTGTAGGAAACACTCCATTGGCTTTGTAGGAGTTGGCCTAAAGAGTGGGGATTCGTGTTAAGGTGATAGTGAGCACTTATCCTGTAGGGTGCCACCTTAGCATCATGCAAGGATCATAACAAAACTATTAATGTGGGTGGTAACAAGATCTTTCAATGGATGTTACAAATATTTCAGCTAAACTAAAGGTGGAAGCACACTTCTCCTAGACCCCACCAAATTCATACGCCAAATGTACACAATAGAAAGATAAGGTGGCACACCCTTGGACCCACATGAATTCTACTTTAGAATATATATTTCATCTAAACAAAGAAGGGTGCTTTTCTTATTTGTGTACAAAAGAAAGTGCACCCATTTCTCTCTCTAGTAGATTTTTTTTTGTAAAAGGGTTCATGTTAAATCCACTTTCTAAAAGAAACTATATGCTCCCCAGCAAAATAAAACCTAATCGTTCAAGCTCTTTTGAGCTATTTAGGCAGCCCTTTATTCATATAATCAATTGTTGAAGCAACTAATAATACAAAGCTTGTGGATGACATATATATGCGCCTTAGAGACTAAGGGGCGAGTGCTATTTCATGAACGATAGCATCATTAATGCGGTTTAAGAGTACTATGATGGGACCTCAAGTCTGCTGGCAATCGCATAGCGAATTCACCATGCATACATAGGCATGTAAAGGGAAAGCCCTTCGGCCGGGAAATGACTCCAACCTCCACCGGAAAACACTGAGGCGACCTGCAGGACCCGCATTTGCATTAATGCGATAGTCATTTGAATTTTGAAAACGCCCGCCCAAATTCTAGATATTTTAATTTCAAAATCGGGGATGGTTAATCAGTTTCATCTCATGGCGTCGTTGTTACTCCCCCACACGAATCGTGAACCCGCGTCCTCGTTCAGTGATTTGAATTTGGAATTTGAATTGGTTTGCCGCGCCAGTTTCGTTTTCAGCTGCAACTATTATCGCGTGATTGAATCGACTTTGAGTTGTCATCGATTTTCACAGTTCTCCGATGTATACGCAGAGATCCTTTTGAGTAATGGGTAATGGGCTTTGCTTGCAGGTGGAAGAGACATCATCTTATCCAGGGTTAATTATGCTGCAGAAAATAGGGTTGATTATGCTGCAGAAAATTTAATAGAAAGAATGTAATTGTTTGGAGCTTCCCTGCCATCCCATACTTCAGATTTCTCTAGTTGTCGCTAAAGAAGTGGAAATTCCATTTAAAGAAAAAAAAAGAATCACCATAATTGTATACGCAACCCATGTGCGTTTTGACAAAGCTTCGTATTTATTTATTCAAGAGTCAATAGATTGAAGGATGATTTATCAGAGGATATGCGTAATCTCGATGAGTGCATTCCCTCTGTGCTTAAAACAATAGCCAAGGCTCTATCAGTCGAGTTGCCGAGGGCATTTCTTCATAGACAAGATAATGCATGGGTGTTCGCGAGGGGCAGTTCTGGCCTGGCCTCCGCAGTTTGTCTAAAAGGGCCATGAATCAGAACAACAGGTATAAAATTTCTCGTTGTTTATTGCTTGAATTAGAAAATACAGATGCTTTAGTTAGAAAGTTGTATAATATTCTATTGGCTGTGAAGCAACAGAAGGCCATAAAAGATCATGGAGACGTGAAAAAGTGAGTGGACGCGAAGAAATGAGTCGTACATTTTGATGAAGGGATTGCTGCACAGAAAAGTCAAGAAATTGTATAATGCTCTTATTAGAATTCTCTGCTACTCCCGGCATCTGTTACGCTGCATATATATTGATAAAATATTTCGATAAAAGGAACAAAATCATATACAGGTGGCTCAATTACTGACACAGTTAGGCTCTACAGTCTCTGCTACTATCATCGTGTGTTGCTTTGCATATATATTGATAAAATTTTCTGCGAAAATGAATAAAATCATATACAAGTTCATGATAATTGACCTGCTGGAAGAAATTAAAAAAAAAAATAGGAGCAATGGCCACGCACCCCAGTCGAGGAATTAAAAATACACTCCGAGTTAGATGTGCATTAAAAATTTATAAAATATTGCAAAATATCAACGGTTAATCCATATTAATAAATATTTCAAAATCCTTAGAAATCTAAATCTTATATAAATAATTACTGTAGGGTCTTATATAAATAATTACTGTAGGGTCATATTCGTTGTATAATTGAGTCCGGATTATTGTATTGAGAGTAGCTAGTTGTATTATATAGTAAATATTAAAAAAACAAATTAACGTAAATATATTTTAGAATAAGTATTATATATGATTTAATATTAAATCATTCGTAAATGACATGGAAATAATAAGGATTATTGGAATGAGAGTAGCTAATTATATTATAGAGTTAATATTAAAAAACAAATCAAGGTAAATATATTTTAGAATAAGTATTATATATTTAATATTAAATTATTTGTAAATGATATGGAATACGGAACTATTTTAAGAAATTTGATGCGATTTATAAATTTGAATTTAAAATAAATTTATATTAATTTTAGTTTTGAATGAGAGTAGCTAATTATATTATAGAGTTAATATTAAAAAACAAATCAAGGTAAATATATTTTAGAATAAGTATTATATATTTAATATTAAATTATTTGTAAATGATATGGAATACGGAACTATTTTAAGAAATTTGATGCGATTTATAAATTTGAATTTAAAATAAATTTATATTAATTTTAGTTTTGAAATATAGATTAACAAAATAAAAGATAAATATTTTAGGTATTTAGATTATTAGGTTTAAAATGGATTTATCATTATTTTGTTTTTTAATTAATGATCAATTTTTATTTGTTACTTAAAAAAACTTTGAAAAGTTTGGAGAGAAGTATTTTTAGAACATCTTAGTTTTGATGACTTAAAATGTTAAGAAGGCAATATTGTAACAAAAATTTTAAAATCAAAATTTAATATAAGTATGTGCAAGTCATTTTAAGAAGAATTGTGTTTCTTCAACCCTCTTAATGTCACAAAGATGACAAATTCTTATGTCCCAAGATATTACCCTTGTTTCACTATGGAGTTCAAGATTATTAGTTTTTATGTTAGCATTACAGACCTCATAATAATTTGTTATTATTTTCTTCTTTAAGCCATATAAAGTAGAGAGACAAATTTTGTAAATTATCGTTAATCACATGTGTATAGTATCTTAACTTCCTATTACTCATTAATTCCTTATGGCACCACAACCTCTTCCTAAATTTAGATGTAATAATATTTTTAATCCTAATTCTTAATTGGTTCAGCCAAAACTCGACATTGTTTATGCTAGTTTCATTTAAGCTACAAACAATTTTGACTAGATTTTGAGGCAATCTTAAGAAGCCCCTTCGTCTTCCATATTAATCTTCTTCTTGCACTTTATGTGTCTAGTCATAACCATATTCTCAATGGGGTAAAAACTTGCTTTTATGAGGAGGGTGGAAAATGATAAGGGTGTGTTGCCTTTAATTTTAAGATTGTAAGTAATAATATGTTTAGGGATTTGCTCAATTTTTCTTCATGATTCTTTAGAGAAACTACAAACACAAACACTTAAAATTTTTGCACATATAAAAAATTCACACTTTTTTAGTATATCTTCAAACTCAAATACAATATATTTTTAAAGTTGTTGTGAGATTCAACTTATTCAAAACTTAGTTTGAGAGGTTGAGAGAATATATCGACTATCTTTAACAAACACAAAATAAATTTACTAATGTAAATATTAACTCCAACACCCCCCACCCTCTCTTAATATTTACATCAAGGAGAACAACACTAAAAGAAAAACTAAGAATTCCTCTCATTTATATATTAAACATATCTAAATTTATATGAGGTTGAAGCTAATCAATTATTTTTTATATACCAACCAACATGATTAAAGTGAGGAGTTGATTTAGCTTTTATATCCACATAATTTTAAACCATTAGAAATTTTATTTTACCATTGTTAGAAATATGTTGTCATTGATGGAAAAGGATAGAAAAGGATGCCAATGGATGGAACAGGTGATGAAGATTCAGAAACGAGAAGAAGAATGAAGATTAACGTAAGTGGAGAAGGTATAGTGAATTTTAAAGAATTTCCAGTATAATAGATCAACTCAAGAGTAGATGGGAACCAATTAGATGGAAATAGCTCTAAAAGAGCTTTCCGATGGTATGAGGAAGATCAAAAATGGCCTCCTAGATTGAGAGTTATGGCCATTCAAAGGTGAAGCCCCAAAAGTCAAAGTATGTAGAGTTAAATATGGTGGAGGTGGTCTTAGCGACAGTTAAGTTTGGCGGTGTGGCTAAAGATGGAAAAGTAGCTAGTGGAAGAGTAACAAAGGTGACAATTAAAGACTAGGCATGTACATTCACGGATTGAGCGCCATGCATTCCCACCGACACATCAATAAGGTTACATGGGATCAGAGTGCTTACAAGTTAATGCACAGGGGAGTGGCACAATGGGTGGTTTGACCAAACTGCCAATTTTTAGATCGAAAATGGAGGTGAATTGCGCTACCACCCCCCACACCCCCCCGTCCCCCCCTGAATAACACAAGTCATGCAAGTGGGGTTTGTGCAAACCACCATGTAGAGCACAACCAAGAAAAATGGAAGTAGCGTAACATTGAAAATGGTCTGGACCCTTATAAATCTTGACAAAGGAAATTGGCGCAAAACCAAGGCTCATGACCCCTTCTCTTTCCTCTCTAACATAATAGGTGCCACAGTGTGATTGGCCTGTAGTAGAAAAATGGATGCACAAGTGGATGAGGATATTAGGATGATGTGGCCCAATAGGAGGAGGACATGTGCCCTGCATTTCTATACTTTTCAGGTACCCAAGGTGGCCTTTTCTGGGTGAAACATGTCACCACTCATATGGTGCCACGAGGTGGAGATGACATGAGCATGACACCATCCCTGGAGATGCATGCAAAGTGTTACATCTAACTGGACATTCGAATGAAATGAAATTTGTCATAAACAACTTAGCTTGGCTAGTAGATGATTGGTGAGAAGGTACAATGCGTAGACCCACCAAGACAACTCATCTTGAACCCTTCACCTTGGAAGGAAATTAAAATGCGTAGGAAGGATCATCAGGGTGATAGGTCCCAATACACGTCGACATGCATAATTTTCCAATAACGACCAATGGGAGAAGTGGAAAGGGGAAACCACTTGATAACTCGCCCCACAAGGTAGACCCTGAAAGGAATTTGAACACAAAAAAAAGCACTAGGAAAAAGCTACCGGGGGCTAAAATTTAAGCACTAATGCATAGTCCTATGCGACAAAGATGACCAAAG
>APFE030423836.1:0-13791 GCA_000404065.3 Pinus taeda | reverse complement strand
TGGTTTCAACATTCAAAGTTCCTAAATAGTGATTTTAATTACCTTACATCTCTGTTCTTTATGGATACCAACAGAGTAATAAATAAATAAATCCATTATTTTTAAAGCTGACAACAAAGTCATTTTAAATCTAAATGAAAAAACAATTCTGGAAAGCAACGTTGAAAATAATATGGCAACACACTTATATTCACTGAAATACATTCATGTCATTTGAACATGTAGGATCCTCAGTTGGAACTTCATTTTAATACATATTATGAGGCAAAAGAAAATTGTTCTAAAATTCTCCATCCTACAATAGGGTTTATTCTCTAACATATAAATTTAAACTTTGAATCACATTAAATGGTGGAAATTAAATTCATGTCTACTTGTTAAACCACAATTTCAAGACCCTTGTATAATTTGAATTAGCTTCCTTGATAACAAAGAATTGTAATAATGTATATTCATTTGAATCTATAATTGATTGGAAATTCTGTATTCATGAAGGTTTTACAAAAGATGGAAGATTGACACAAGTCCTAGCAATATGATATAGGCCAATTCTCAATCTATTGGTGACCTAAAAAGTTATCTTCTCCACTACTAGCTTTCACACTTCAAGTTGTCTCCATCTCATATATGCATCCCAAGAATTGTTGCAATTGGTATCCAAATTGGTGGTGATCTAGTTCCTAAGGAAGCTTCATATCCAATGAATCTAATTCAGGTAATTAACTATTATGATCGACTTCATAGGAAGCTAAAGTTGCATATAAGTCTTTATCACTAGCTTTTTTCTGGACAGTTGATCATTTCTTAGAGGCACACCAAACCACCCATCCTTCTTCCTGTTAAGAATAAAATAATAAATTCCTGTAAGGAAAGTTTTAGGCCATTGCTCAACCATTTCCAAAAGAGATACTTACCCAAATAAAATAAAATAAATGTAGTGCGTACCTGAAATAGAAATGTGTGCACTCTTAGTATTTCTTCATTATCACTTACCTTGCCTTGCCTGATTCCCCGGAGCACCTGCAAATGCAATAGTAGAGTCATTTTAATTTATTTATAATAAAACCCCATACCATATTTATAATAATTAATAATTGAAATAAAATAAAAATTTTGCAAACTTATTAAACTCTGAATATAAAAATAGCTAAAAAAAATCAATCTACTCTTTACTATAAACATGATTTTTGAATGATGATACCATCTCTATTTTTTGGTTGGTAGCATTGTTTGTTCCCATTCACTTCAAATTATTTCTTTAGAAAATTGTTTAACTTGTTATTTTAAGAATTAGAATAAAGACTTGATCCAAATAACTTCCCTCAGATACAATCTCTAAAATGAAACGTCACTCTTAGATTCAATCTTTAAAATGAAACATCACTTTTAATGTGCTTCTGATTTTTTATAAAAGGAAATATTTAATGAGATTTTACTAAGTTTTTATAACATTCTTGTTTATCTTATTAAAGTGAGGAGTGTCATATTTTTCTGTGAGTTGTGTTTATTCTCTAGATCTTATAAATTTGGAGTGACAAACAACATGATCAAAGGTACAATTTGGGAGAAGAGTTGTTATGGAGTCGTTAAGCTCGTTTGTTATATTATCGCTAAACCTAAAAAAAATTAGGTCAACTCTAATGCATTGTCAAGAAAATTTAGAAATAAGTAGCATAGAATATCTTCAACCTAAACTTAATCATGTTGAGCAACTATCCATTGTAGGTAGCATTCGAAAGTGTCTCTTCATCTTGAGTTGGTGATATCACTTTCATAGATGATCAACTCTGCAAATTTTGGCAGTACTGAAATGGGGAGCGAAAGAAGCAGAAGTAGCTCTCCTCCATTAACACCATCATCATGACATGGGTGAGAAGGCATGAAAATAATTTCCCATCTATGTTCTTCTCTAACTAGACCAACATGGAATGGATTTCCCCATCCAAAATCTACATCGTTTAGAGGAAAGAGCCACCGCGAAGAAGCACTGAGCATGTCAACTCCTTCATTCTTTGATCTCAAAGGCTTCTTCACTTCGAAATAATAAGTGGGAGATATTACAAACTTATCAGTGATAGAGTTCTTGGCATCCCTTATAAGCCTTGCAGTGTAAAAAAATGGGTATTCCATAAGATCCCTATTTCTTAAAGCTGCACATGCATCTGTGAAATAATTAACATAATACAAAGATGGTGATTGGGGATCAATCCTCACACATATGTCCACAACAACATTAAATTTGATAGACCTTGAGCACCCAGAAAAACCAAGGGCCCTAGTCCTACATCTCCATACATGGGCCCCCACGACTTCAAATGTTGTTATGAAATGAAGAGAAGAGTCTTCTGTCAGTATTTCAGGTTTTCCATATTCATTCTTAGTTAATCATCTTAAAATAAAATTCATCGGGGTTTCAAGATGGTTCTCTCTCTCGAAGCCTCTACATTGTCAATAACATTCTAAACTATCAGAAGGAAAGACAGTGAAGAAAATCATACAAACAATGTAACATATGAACATGCATAAGAAAATGCACGTCAATATATATAAATTATATAGACAACTATATCATAAATGAGAGATGCCACTGTGGATACATGCGATTTCACAGAAAGAATATTATGGGTGATTAGATGTAGCTTTTCCTATTTGCAAACGTTATGAGAAATAATTTCAACCCAAAAATAATTTATCAAAAGAAGAATATATAAAGAAATTTTGCATGGCATATGTGGATGTTTTCCTACTTCTTGTGATAATCACGAGCCTTAAGTAAATAGTCCTTGTGTTTCTCTAGTAACCCAAATTTACTCCTTTTATCCCTGCATGGACAAAATGCTAATAGTCTAAATTTTTCTTCATAATTTATATTTCTAGATGGTTTCGAATGTTTACAAATAAATATGCCAAAAATAATATTATTATATTACTTTTTACAAAATAAATGACTGAATGAAAATTCTAAGGAAGAAGGAATACATACAGTTGGGCATGTTCCTTGTAAGCCCACTACTTTACAACATTTCTTAATGGTGACATAATTGAAAACGAGATAACATAAATCTGCAAAGACAAAACAATTTAAAAATAGAAATAAAAACTTCTTTAGTGTACTCCTCATCATTACAGAGTGCCAAACGCACAATCTAGATAGCATGAATACTTCCTAATGGGCCAATAAAGCAACAAGACTCTATGTTTCTAATTAGTAACAATTTATACACCAAGTTCATATAGTTCAAACCTCAAGTTGTCAAGTCTAAAGGTCAAACTTCCAGCTGTTGAGTAGCTTTTGTTCAAACTTCAGTTCAGGCTCTAAAGCCCTTTGTAGTGGACCAGTGGGTGAGGTCAAGAGGGCAACCACTTCAACTTCAACCTTCTAAATATTTCCTGAACTTCAGCCTGATAGGTGCATAAAAAAAATGCATACTTTTTGTATCTCAAGTTTGGCTTGCAAGCAAGCAACTAATTGACATTTTAAAAGCCTAAAAATGTCATGAATACTAGTAAAAATACAAGGTAAGTTTCAAACCCTGAATCAAGTTCTCCTAGGCTACTATGATTAACACAGCCATTGCGAGTAGACTCATTCTCGTTGGGATAATATTGCACAACCCCATAATATCATATCCATTTGATAATGTTATTTTTTGTGGTAGTTGTAATGTTCCTTTATACTATTAGTAATGATCATTTACTCACTATAAATGGTATAAATTTGTACGTTGTTAGCTTATTGACTGGGTTTAATTGTTAAGAATATATTTTTTCTCTTATCAAGAAAAGGAAATTAAAAATATAGAATAAGATAAAACTTTAATATATATAGATATATATAGATATGTAATACTTTAACATTTTGGCAATCAGATCACTATATCAAAGTGGATCTCTTGTCCTGTAAACAAATTAACATTTAGCAATGAAGTACACAATCATAATCTTCAAACCCAATCAAAGATAAATAAAGGGAAATTATAGAGACGACAAAAAGAAAAAAAAACTCTCACAATGATTTGGAAGCTCCCCAAAATAATGGGAGAAATTTTTGAACAATCTCAATTGTTGGATATTTGAGTAGGTGAAAAATAATTTATACTCAGGTTGTTGCTATCCCTCACTCATATTTAAATTTCCAAAAGACATGTTCAACATACCCATGTACATGATCTAGGCTATATGTTCCAGTTAAAGCCAAATACATATCATGTTGAAATAAATATCTGTAGTAACAATTGCTTAGCCAGTGTGGTATCTCCTGTGAGCTTGTGAAACATATGCAACTGCTATTAATTTCTATTAGTCACAGTTGGAATAACCCAAAATAGAGAAATAACAAAAAATATGAAGCGAATGAGAAGGGGTCAGTTATGGACACCGAGAAGGGGTATGCGAAGAGAGAGAAATCAACCAATGTCATGAATGAGAAACGAGCAACATGAAAAAATTGAAACCACATTAGAGTGAAGAATTAGGGTGCTACCTATACATAGAGATCGACGAAATCTTCTTTGCATCCTTCCCTACTGAGTTGTATGAGTGGATCACAAAGCTAGCAAATAGCCAAGGAAGGTGGAAGCTCAACAATCCTATTGTGTGGACTCCAGAGTTGGTGCGCAGATTGGAAGCATCGGAGGATAGGATTGTGCGAGATGTTGATCACTGGCTCGATCGGATTCTAGGAGGATTTATTACTGAGTTCACAGTAAATAATTCAGTTAGCTAGAGTGAGGCAGAGCGACACTTTCTCAAAGGACTGTGAGGTAAGTACTTAAATTCTCTGAATACTTGGATTAAAATTTTATTGTGTGAAAATAGGGTTATGCAATTACCTTGATGTTCAGAGCTACGCGAAGTGGAAAAACCAAAAAAAACGAAGGAAGTAAGGGACCAGAGAATAGCCCTTTGATTTCACCTTTGCAAGGAGAGGAAGAGCTTGCAAAGGTCTCTCCATGAAGTGTGATCAATTTGATAAGGCAGAGGATTCCACGCATATCACCCCCACCTACACCACCACCAGTTTCACTGCCTTCACCTCCATCTTCACTCGTACCACCTCCACCACCACTGTGAGTGAATATGGCAAGCAAGATAAAGTTTCTTGTCTTCAAGGAGTAGGAAATGAATATCTGGACCAGTTTTGGTTCATGATAAGGGTGGTATGGGAAGCACAGGGAGTTACAAATGATAATATAAAGAAAGTCATGCTTGTCAGCGCCTTACAAGACTGCGTGCTAGCCTAGTATATTAAGCACTCCAATGATAATCTGAATGCGGGAAACATGGATATCCAAATTGCACTAAAAACGTAATTTAATAGGTCGAAGTCAGAAGCACAATCGATCATTGGATTCAAAGAGATCACAATGCTACCACGTAAGACTCCTTGGGAGATGGATTAGAGGCTGAAGTGCACGATTCACGAAGCTAATATGAATATGACAGATGGACAACACCGCAAATGGTTTGTAGTGTCACTAATCCCACATCTGAGGAGTACACTATTGAAGAAGAAGTTAATGACTTAGGAAGAGGATTTAGAGATTGCGATGAGACTTCATGAAACCCCAATGCAAGATCCTAGCGTAGGAGTTCAGCAGATCCATAGGCAGTTGAAAAACTTATGCCTTGAGATGTAGAATCCAAAACAAGATAGGACAGCCCAACCAGAAGTGAGTGAAGAGGTATGGTGCATAAAATTCAAAGGTCAGGGTCATGATAAGGACCAGTTCCCAGTGTTCACAAATTACCTCATGGGAGGAGGAAAAATGTTGTTAAGATTGGAGGCACAAGAAGGACTTAGCGCGACACCTGGTTTTTGGTGCATGATTTGTCAAATAGGTGGAAAGAATGTAACGAACAACTGCCATTTGTTACAGAAGTACATGCAGAATTCACAACAGTTGTTTTGTTTTTTTTGTAGATTGGTTGGACACGATGAGTAGACTTGTAGAAGCTATGAGCAAATGATGGATATAACTCTCACCTATAGAGTTCAGGCTAAAATGTGACCCCTAGACCAAAACTTAGGAGTGGCGGGAATAGGATTTCAAGGGTGTGGATGAGACCAAGGTGGAGGAGGACCCGGAAGAGGTCACAGAAAGATGATATGCTACAATTACGGAGGGCTGGGACATTATACCCGTGATTGTATGAACCTAGTGCATCCGTCATGCTTGTATTGTACCTTGTTTGATCATGAAAAGAAGATTTTCCTATGTTGATAGCTATGATACGTGACAAGGGAGTGCCACCACCTCCCTCGACTCAAAACTTGTAGATTATGAGGTTTGAGCCATGTGAGGAAGGTCCAAATGTGAGCATTATGCTCCGTAGTGGAATCGTGATGGGAGATGATAAAGCCAAACAAATCAAACATAATACTTGGATTCGTAAGGCTCTAATGATAGAAGTAAAGTTTGATCTGGAGCACACTAAGGAAATCTTGATGGAATCTAAGTAGAGCTTGACTGTTGCCTCCACTTTAGGAAGAAAAGATAGACTGGAGTCGAAAATGGACCCATTTATGCTTACGACATTCCTCGAAACATGCATGAAGCTATTGCATGATAATAAGGCTGTAAAGGGACTACATGAACTCATTAATAGATGTGATGGGACTACACTAGGAGAACCGCGTGTAGTCCAAAAGATTGGAAAACATACGACAAGGTTGGGAAGAGAAATGAGGTTAATTATGTAGATCAGAGAATATGAGATGGACCAAGTAATTCTAGATTTAGGATCAGATGCGAACGTTCTACCAAAGCATACAAGGGAGTGCATGGGAAGGCCTATGTTGTAGTGGTATACTATTCAGTTGTGAATGGCGAACCAATAGAAGATAATACCTATGGGAAGATTACAGGGAATCACTCTGGATATTAAGGGAGTGAGTGTGCTAGTAGACTTTGAAGTGATAGAGATTGTTGATGACAACAATCCCTACCCCACGCTCTTAGGAATTGATTGGGCCACTCACATTAATGGGGTCATTTATCTGAAGAAGTGCAATATTATTTTTGAGAAGAAGTCTTTCCGCATAGTTATACCTTTGGACCTTGCTGAGGGACCATGTTATATAGAGCTAGTGCACGACTATGAAAGTGACGATGATTTGGATTGCATCTATAAAATAACCGTGGGAGAGAAAGATTGGGTAAATCCCACCACGGATCGATGGATCTCATGCAAACACAAAGGCTCCTATACGTCAGATTATGATGAGGAGATAGAGCGATGTTAGAATTCGCTACACGAAGTAACGATGTTGAACTGTAATCTGATGACAAGATCGCTGTGTTGCATATTGACAAAAGTGAGGGATCTCCCTAATTATGATGGGTTAAGTGAGGTAGATACTTAGATAATTTTGAAAGGGAGGTTGGTGAGCATCAGTATTGCAGCAAGGATGTTGCAACTCCTTAGCTAATGGCTTTACTTTTCAACCTGGGGTCCATACAAACTTGGAGGTGTCAGTGCTATATGCACAAGTAGAAGTGAAGGTCTTTCCTGTTGTCACTTGTTCATCTAGCAAGAGATCCCAGGGATTCCAAGCCAGACATCTATAGAGTCATAAGAACCCTGATTCTTTGATGGAAGAAGAGAAAATCTATTCTAAGAGAACTATTCTACTATAGTAATGAAGAAAACAACATGTAATGCTAAATCACACCATATCCTAACTAACCATTTAAATAGCTAAACTGAGCAGAATCACTAAATCAACACTAACCTAATGTTGCTATCTAAGTTATAGAAGTAAAGAGAATCAAACCAAATTAAAGTGTAAGCAAGGAAACTTGACTAAGTCTGTTTTCGCGTTTTTGGTGTTCTGGTAAAATCAAGCATGCAAGGAATCAAGTGGAAGAGCAAGAGAAGATCGAAATCAGTGAAAGAAGGACGTAACAAAGCAGAAGTGCATAAGAATCGTTGGGTTGATCAGGAACAATATTAATGGGAGATGAGCGACGAAGATATTATCGCAGAAGATTATGTGAATAAATGGATGAATAAGGATGATGAAAGATGAATGGGAGAGATATTATCGTGGGAGGCTAAGTGAATAGATCGATTAATATGACTAATGTAAGATGAATGGCAGAGATCTTATCGCGGGAGGTTAAGTGATGCAGGTAGGGCCTGCAATAACGAGGATATTTATACACTATGCTTATAAACATGCATCTCAGCATTTGCCCCAAATCCAAAAAGAAGATAAAACTGTTTAGCCTCATCAATAGTTGTAATCTAATTGGAAAAATCCAAAAACAGCACGGAAACAACCACATTTCTCATAACTTTTCCATGACATAAAACACACAAAACTTCCATATATGAAGAATAGAAATTGGTCCCTAAAAGCTCGGACTTAACATCTGGAAAAACTTAGAAGCATTTGCCCAAATCGAAAAAATCAATGCCTTGCAATTTCCACAACAATGCAACTCCCATCAAGATCTCTTGCATTAAGATAGTATCTTGCTTCATCTGCATCACGAGGATCACTAAATTCAATAAAGGCCAAGTCGTGGTTCAATTCCACATCACGGACTCTGCGTCCATCAATGTTATTCTCTTATACGTGAAGGCATTTAAATAAACAACCAGAATCTCCATTGGAGTTTGGTTTTACTCGCGGTATTCGTAGAGTCTTTCACACATAGGTAAACTTGCAAGTTTCAGCTGGAGTTTGGTTTTACTCCCGAATCTTCAGACTTCTTATCTCTGCCATTCCTTGGCTAGAGTTTGGGTTTACTCACCAATACTCGTCAAGTATTTCACATATCTAAACTTGCAAGTTTTGGACTTTATGCACCTGTTGCATGGAAACAAGACTGATTTCCAATATTTAATTTCTTTTTGTGAAATAATTCATCTACCCTGTATTGTAAATTGTGGGAAATTCCTTCAATTATTAGCTTAGGACCAAATTATCACATCCACGATAGATTGGTTATCCATTGCGCTTTTGACTTGTAACCCAATTCTCATCACGCGATGCATTGAACACAATCATTATTAATGCTAATGGCTTATCGAAGGCATCATTCACAAATTCAGCTCTACATACAGCAAACACCAATTTAACACTGCAGCAAATGCTTAATCGATTTCGATTTACATCGATCTTTCCACAGCAACAATTTATCATGCTTTCAACTGCACTCAACGTGTTATATTATTCAATCAACAACACCATTCCAACATGCTTATAATAGAGTGTTCACAATAAATAGATGATCCATCATCATTGTATACCATTCCACGCCTTTGGATTCATAAACACATTCAAATACAAGTGCGCATGACTCAACAAAAAAATTTCAGAAAATCAATACTCAATGTCTAAAAACCACACTTATCCTACAAATACTTACAAACCTTCTTCCTAGCTAGATATTCAACAGTTGTGGCCATTACAACATGTTGAAGGCTTACAGCCTTGTTGTTCAAGCCTACTCTCAATCCCACACTTTCTCTCCATCTCAATGCCTTTTAGGCTTGATAATTTATAAAATTTAGAATGATATAATATAAGTTCAATCCCTTCAACTTCTCAACAAAATCCTAAAATCACTCTTGAATCCCTAAGGATCCTCTGAAACTAATTTCTACATTAATACTTAGAAAAATATCTCATCCCCTTATTTTCTCAACTAATCCCATACATAGAAATCCTATCCCAAATTTTTCTCCTAAACTATTTCTCTCATATCCTTTTATTTAGAAAAAGAATATTTACGTAATCCTCACTTTTCATAATTATCTCCTATTTTATTGAAAATAACAATTTAATTTATAAAATATTAAAATTCTCACACCCCACTTTTATCACATATTTACAAATGAAAAATGGCCTTGATGCTCCTGCATCAGACAGCCAACCTTAAAATTAATCACGATCCCCTGATCATGTGTTCGGATCTATGTATGCCTGGATCCCATATCTTGTGTTGTAACTTTCCACTTGCCACTGGTTCTTTCTGATGTTCTTCTCTAGGTTTCCACACTTTATGCTGCATCGCTCCACTGACTAGGCTTTCACAATCTTATGTTGTCTTTCTTTTGCTGCTTCCCTTTTGTTTTATCGCTGCTAGCCTCTTCCAGGATACTTTCATCATCATCCACCTCATCAGTTCAATTTCCTTGTCTAAAATATTTTCTCCAGCATCTTCAATAAGACTTCTACTCACAAAACAATTGTTAGAATAAAAAACATAAGGCTTCAGTGCCCCCATAGATATCACTGCTGTCAGTGTTGTCTTAGCTGTCACAATAAATGTCGCCCCACATGTTTCTCTAGCTGTCACTATGGATGTTGTGGCCTCCCAAACTTACTGTCCTTCTCCAACATTCCTTTGCTTGTCACCTGCAATTTCATCTGCAAGTTTTTTCTCTGGTTCAAATGTCTCCAACAAATATTTCAGCATTTCATCAACATGCTACAAATTAACTCCAGTATAATCTCCATCTTCTCGTTCGACCATCTTCAGTAATTGTCCATTATCATCTTGATTGATTCTCGCAATCCAAACAAGTTTTGCAAATACTGTAGCTTCATCTTGTACTATTGTAGCAACTCCACAGCTTTTCCCACCAATCTTCTCTTGGCTATACAAATAAACCAACTCTTTCTTGTCACCCACGGTAATAAGCTTCTGCATAGGAGACATGATTGTCTCATCTTCTACCTGCAATAGTTCTTCTTCTTCCAAGAAAATCTCAAATGATGGACTATCTTCAACATCACTTGTAAACACAATCAAATTGTCAGCTTCAAAATCGCAATCAGTCACAAAGTTTTCTCTCTGCAGTTCCAAGCCTTCTTGAGGACTCAACAAATCTTCACTAGTTTTCTTCTCAGCTTTCCCTGGAAACACTTCAGCATGCTGCTCTGAGTTCGTTCCCAAATCCTTTGTTAGCACATCAGTATGCTGATTTGCATTCACCATGAGACTATAAGCTAGTCTCGCCTTCTTTCCATCTGTCTCCAAGATGTCGTTCTTCTCTCGTTCACTGTATTGAATGCTTTCGTCTGCTGCAACATTTCTATCATACTCTGAATTCATCAAAAAATATTCTAACAATGCAATTTCTCTGTAGGATTGTTGAAGCATATCATTATCACCTGGATTCATACAAAAACTTTCAGTTTGCACAAAATGTTCAACAGTATCAGCTGTTACTTCCCTTATCTGCACTTCAGACTGATTCTCTTCTTCAACATCCACAAGAATTTTCTCTTATACTGTAACATCAAAAGCATCACTGCTTTCTTTTTCAGAGTACTTATCATTTTCTGCTTCCTCTGTCTTCATTTCCTTCTGAGATCTCACTATCTCAGCATCGACCTGAACAACCTTCAGATTCAACTCTTCTCTCTCCTGAACAGACTCTAAAGCTTGCTCATCTCCTTGTACTGTACCTGTAAACACACGCAACTCATTAGTTTTAAAACCACAAGACTTTTTAGTTTTGACTGCTTCCTCCAACATTTTCCTTTGAACAGATCTGCATGTGGAATCTTCAAATTCCATCTCTGGCTCAAGAACTCTATGTCCCCTTTTCAACAAGGCAACCACAATTTGCCTCAACCTCCTCTGCAATTGTCCCCAAATCACTCTCTTTCCCTTGAGTGAAAAGAGCCATTTTCTATTCTGATTTTCCTGCTCTTGCAGCCATTCTTTCAGTACCTGCAATTGTACTTTTATTATTGCAATCTTTCTTTCTCGAACTTTTGCAGTCATCTCATCTTTGTGGCATTTCTCTGAACCTCTTCTTTGATCCTCCATGATCATCTTCTCCATGAGATTCTCACTGACCATGAGTTGTATTAGCCTCTGCAACAACAATCTCTCTTTCTGCCACTTACCTCACCAAGCTCTCCTCACTTGGTCTTTTGGTAAGTACTGTTTCACTGCCTCTGGAAACCTCTTAAGCACTCCTCTATTCTCTCTAGGCTATCTCTTCAACTCACTTTTCTCTTCAGGACACTGCAATTGTCCTCCCTATCCAGCCTTCAGCTGAATGCCAGGTTCACTGCCATCATCTTCTCTGTAACCATAAACTTAAATCATAAATTTAATATCAAAAAAATCATCTCACCTTTAAGACCCTGCATGATCCTGTCTTCTTCCCACTTCTGCAATCTTCTTCACTGCATTTGTGTAGCTTGCATATCAAATTTAAAAATCTGATATTCCTTTCAATCATTCATCACAGTTCAGTTCTAAAAAAAAAAACAAACATCTTCAACAAAGCATTCTAGCTCTTATACCAAATGATGCAGGTAGGGCCTGCAATAACCAGGATCTTTATACACTATGCTTATAAACATGCATCTCAGCATTTGCCCAAAATCCAAAAAGAAGATAAAACTGTTTAGCTTCATCAATAGTTGTAATCTAATTGGAAAAATCCCAAAACAGCACCGAAACAACCACACTTCTCATAACCCTGCCATGACATAAAACACACAAAATGTCCATATATGAAGAATAGCAATCGGTCCCAAAAATCTCAGACTTAACATCTGGAAAAACTTAGAAGTATTTGCCCAAATCAAAAAAATCAATGCCTCGCAATTTCCACAACAATGCAACTCCCATCGAGATCTCTTCCATTAAGATAGTATCTTACTTCATCCACATCACAAGGATCGCTAAATTCAATAAAGGCGAAGTCGTGCTTCAATTCCACATCACGGACTCTGCATCCATCAGTGTTATTCTCTTATACATGAAGGCATTTAAATAAACAACCAGAATCTCCATTGGAGTTTGGTTTTACTCGCGATATTCGTAGAGTCTTTCACACATACGTAAACTTACAAGTTTCGGATAGAGTTTGGTTTTACTCTCGAATCTTCAGACTTCTTATCTCTGCCATTCCTTGGCTGGAGTTTGGGTTTACTCGCCAATACTCGTCAAGTATTTCACATATGTAAACTTGCAAGTTTTGGACTTTATGCACCTGTTGCATGGAAACAAGAGTGATTTCCAATATTTAATTTCTTTTTTTGAAATAATTCATCTACCCTGTATTGTAAACTGTGGGCAATTCCTTCAAGTATTAGCTTAGCATCAAATTATCACATCCACGATAGATTGGTTCTCCACTGCGCTTTTGACCTATAACCCAATTCTCATCACGCAACACACTGAACACAATCATTATTAATGGTAATGGCTTATCGAAGGCATCATTCACAAATTCAGCTCTACATACAACAAACACCAATTCAACACTTCACCAAATGCTTAATTGATTTCGATTTACATCGATCTTTACACAGCAACAATTTATCATGCTTTCAACTGCATTCAACGTGTTATATTATTCAATCAACAGCGCCATTCCAACATGCTTATAATAGAGTGTTCACAATAAACAGATGATCCATCATCATTGTATACCATTCCATGCCTTTGAATTCATAAACACATTCAAATACAAGTGCGCATGACTCAACAAAACAATTTCAGAAAATCAAAACTCAATGTCTAAAAACCACACTTATCATATAAATACTTACAAACTTTCTTCGTGGCCAGATATTCAATAGTCGTGGCCATTACAACTTGCTGAAGGCTTACAACCTTACTGTTCAAGCCTACTCTCAATCCCACACTTTCTCCCCATCTCAATGCCTTTTAGGCTTGATAATTTATAAAATTTAGAATGATCTAATCTAAGTTCAATCCCTTCAACTTCTCAACAAAATCCTAAAATCACTCTTGAATCCCTAAGGGTCCTCTGAAACTAATTTTTAAATTAATAGTTAGAAAA
>APFE030423835.1:1470-44656 GCA_000404065.3 Pinus taeda | reverse complement strand
ATATATATATATAATTGGCACACAGTGAGCTTACAACACAAACAGGTGAATGTTATGACAGTGTACAAATAGTGGCGTACAGCGTTTCACTGGTTTGTAACTCATACAACTCTGCTCGGCCTTCTTATAATCAATGCAAGCGAACAACCCTCAGCTGATTTATGAATACACAATCAACCCTTTTAAAATCATGACAACAGAGTATTCAAATGAAACGGACAGCACAACTTATCAGCGCTTTTATAAGCAATTCAACACAATATACGATAAGTTCTCCACAATGTTCAGTGCGCAGCTTCATGTTAAACTACAAAACTGGATATCAAGTTTCTCGTTTATACGTGCAAGTGGATATTCTTGAATGAAAACTCTAAAATTGTGTCCCCGTGGTTGAAGAAATTGGAAAAGAGAGTTGGCTCTGCTAGAGTTTGACGTCAGTTAAAATTGTCATGAGATAGACCCCAATTCATCAAATAATCCATATCTAGGCACAACAAACTTCGATTTCTGGGAAATACACTTCATTGGCATGTCCTTATTTGCAGAAAGAATTTGATGCTATTTATATAGTAGACTTTTAATTTATATTTTTCTAAATCATATTTCCATATCTTCACTGCAAAAGAATAGGCATGAGAATAATGTTCTCGACTTTCAGCATACACGCAATCTGTTAACACATTCAGAGTAGAAAATGGCAACAGTGCCAACAATGCAATCTGCAATTTTAAGATTGGGAGTCACCAAAACAATTGGACCAAGAGAAGCCTTTCAATATTCTGACGGTGAAGTGGCGTCCGTTTCCAGTGCTGACTACCGCAATAATGCTCACATTGACTGAAATATCTGAACATATGGACAAAAGGTGCACATCATTGGCATTTTGAATTTTAATTCCAAAAGCTGCGACTTGGATGCTTGTCCTACAACTCTTCCATCGTTTCATGTACGTCCGAACGCCGTCACCCGTGATCGAAGGACTGCGGGAACAAACCTTCCGTTGTGTGATTCACAAGAAAACGATAAACTGTGAGAGAATACACACAAATAATGCCCACAACTTCTTTTACTTTGTCTGCGTATAGATTTCATTTTTTTGTAGGGTATGTATGGAGCTATCGTTCCATTGATGAGCGATGCAATATATATTAGTATATATATATTACTCGTATGACTTAACCAAATACATTATTCAACCGATCGCATATACTGCCCAACGACAGATATATTATTAGCCATGGCTAATAGCCCACTTTAATGTGCATTAACTGAAATATCTGAACATACGGACAGAAAGGTCAGTCCATTGAAATTTTGTAATTCTAATTCCAAAATGCAGCGATTTCGTAGGTTATATTACAACTCTTCCGTCATTTACAAAACAGATAGTTGCTTCGAGGGCTAATGGAAAATGGGTACCGTTGAGGTGTGAATCACAAGGAAACCGATAAAATAGAGATGAAACAAATAGTGGCCTTAACCTGTTCGCACTCTGTGCAAACATCGCTTTCATTCTATAGAGAGTAAGACTATTCAATTTGACCTAATGTGCATTTGACTGAAATATATGGACAGAAAAGCACCCATTGGGGCTTTCTGCTTTTAATTCCAAAAGGCTTCGACTTGTCAGGTTATATTAAATTCTCCCGTCGTTTGCAGGCAGGCAATCTAATCAGAGGCAGAGGCAGAGGTAGGGAATCAATGTCAGAGTAGCGCTCAGGACTGAGCAGCTCTCAAGACAGCAGGAGTTATAACTATTTCTGGGACCTGTGCGTTTCCTTCAGAAATTAGGTATGCAGCTTCAGGCAGGCAGGCAGGGGTTCTGCAGGTAATGAAGACTGGGCCAGCACTATTCAAGGCAACTCAGATTAGTTGCTCAGGGAAAACAGGCCACTCATCATGGCTCTGATACCATGTTAAACAGACATGGACAGCTAGAACAAACAAGAAAGATAAATCATGCAGTGCATTTTTTATTCACAAATGACGTATATTTATGGTACATTATGTGACTATTGGGATTCACATCCCAAGGTCTCTTGGACTGCTTTGTCCATTTGGCTTCCATGCTAACCCTTTAGGATTAGGTGTCCAACAAAACCAATGCCAAGTACAAGTAGTGGCATGATCAACATTGCCTACCACACAAGTTCCAAGTGGGTGACAAAGTTTGACTACATTTGCCGAAGGAGCGCCTCGTTGGGTCTCACCACAAGATTCCCCTGCTTTGATATGGGCCATACACCATCACCAAGGCTATGGGAGATAATGATTTTGAGCTGAACATTCCCCCATGCATTGGCCTACACATATTTTTTAGTGTGGAACACCTCTGGCCATACTTTCAACCGTTACTAAACACATCCGACATTGCAAAACAACTCACACCAACAAACTTAAATCCAAATTAAATGGAACAAGCTAAAACTGATCGAATCATGGACACACAGATCAAGAACACTCACCACCATAATATCTAACTATATTGAGTTTTCAAAGCAGGCCAACTCCTTCACCAGGGCAAGTGGCTCACTAAGGACCAAGTTCAACAAAAGTTTCCTCGTCTCATGAAGGAACACAACGTAATGGGGACCATTGCTTCCTAAGGGGGGAGGAATGATCCAGGTCGATATTGGTGGCCACCCACCAATTCCACTTGGATGCCCACCATTGTTTCTTTTAGTTTTTCAGTTTCCTTAATTATAGATCAACTTATTATTTTTAGCATTTTTTCGGGTCCTAAACTTCCAGATCCATTTTGAGGCCCTAAATGACGTTTTTTGGCAATATATTGCCAAAAACATTTTTAAGGTTGTATTTTCTGTTATATTCCTCGAAGATATCTTTCGAAATGGTATCATACTCGTCAAACAAAGATAATATGACCAAGTCATGAGCCCGGGAAGTTCGCTGCCCAACTATCCCCAACGGGGGCCATAAACTCTTGGTGTTACATCTCCTCGGGTTAGGGTTTTGGTTGTTTAGGGTTTTCCCTTATCATCCAATAATAAAATGGCCCTTGAGCCTCATTATAATGGAGTTCAGAGGCATGTAGCCACCACATCTCTTCTCAGAGATAAGATACCATTGTCAAGCTAGTCTCATTTCCATAAAATTTGTGAGCATATTTCATTATTTGATATTAATCAAAGGAAGTGTTATCTCTGTTGCATATATGTATTTATGGTTATATCTATAATTTGTTGTGTTTCTATTTAAATTCAGCTCAGTGCTATCAAAGTGGTCTTCTATTTATCTGTTTTTCTTTGCATGTCCCCGACGAGGTCGGGATTTAAGAGTTAAGGCTCGAACTAGTCGAACCTTTACAAGACCAGCCTTGTAAATCTTGACGACCTCCGATGGAGGAAGAAACGAAAGACAAGGGAACATGAGATCCAATAAAAAGATTGCACGAGGCAGCCCTCTAGAAACAAAGGTAAACGATGATGGATAAATTTTCCTGGATCCTTCAATAGCAGCCCACCAATGGCGCATCGACATCCAACAGTGACTCTCGAGGCTCCACACCTTTTAATGTACAAGTAAACTTTGACATTCCAATATTTGAGGGTAAAATAGATGCAAACACCATAGATAAATGGTTGAATCTATTAGAAGGATATCTTTCTATTCATGATTTTTCCAGCTGAGAAAAGATTACTTTTTCCCTTCTCAAAGTTGCCCCCATGTCAAGGACTTGTGGGAAACCTATTGTCAGTAGAAGGATGAAAGCACGAACTTACTATTTTCAGGCGCTCCCACTTGGAATTCTTTCTGGTACACCATCAAGGAGCAATGCTACCTTGTCAAGAGCTACGAGGACAAATACATAAATTGGACCATGGTGTGGGAGGGAAGGGACCAAGATGTGTTGGAGTTTACCAATGTTTTTCATACCTTGCGCACGAAGTTGGGCATAAAGGATTCTGAGAAACATTTGGTACTCAAGTACCATGACTGCCTACATAGATACATCTAGGATGATATGGAGTTCCTCGACATCTCCTCACTCAGTACAGCGTACCGATATGTCGTCAAGATCGAGCAGACGTTTAAACAGAAGAAGTGAGACGTTGGATCTGTGAACACAAAGCAAGCGAAAGGTGCCCCCAAACCATAGAACAAAGGAAAAATCAAAGGCGAGACGACCTAGGAAAACCTACCAAGGCCACAAGGAAAGAAAAACACTGCAAACACAATGAAGGACATAGGAAAGTGGTGTGAGTTCCATAAGAGCTCCACCCACAACAAAAGCGAGTGTCGGGCCAAACAATCACTGCTGGTCAAGCTGAAGGCTTTAGGATCAGATGCATGTTTCGACTCTGAGTCAAAAACTGACAAGGAGAATGACAATGGGAAGAATATTATTGATGTGGAGTCCAATGCCACTATCACCACCACAAAGATACAGAAGGAGGCACCTAGAGATCCATAGGAGGAGGAGTGTCTCTTCCATTCCTAGATGTGGGTGAAGGGTTCCACTCTAAAGTTCATTGTCGACAGTGGGAGCCAAAAGAACCTCATTGTAGCAGAGGTCATGAAGTGGATGAGCTTACATACCATAACACACCCATAACCATACACCATTGGGTGGCTTCACCAAGGATGGGATTTGCGCATGAGCCAAAAATGCCACTTTCCATACAACATCGAGCTCTCCACAGATGAGGTATTATGTGACGTTGCTCCCCTTGATGTTTGTGATGTATTATTAGGCCAACCATACCTGTGTAAGTGACATGTTATGTATGAATCAAGGCCTTGTGTTGTTATTGTTACATTAGGAAATAAATTGTATAGGATACCGGAGGTAGCCCTGCCTACCGCCATCTCTCTGGTCACTTCAAAACAATGCAGTAAGATAATTTCAAAAATTGTGAAATTTGTTTTCCTAATGATACACCCTCATGGAGAGAAGAAAAAGTTGTCCACATACATCCAACAGTTCCATTTGAATATCAACTACAAGAAGGGCAACACAAACAATGTTGCAAAGTGCCTCAGCTGTCCACCGATCATGGCATTAACTACCATTTTCAACTCTTGTGGGCACGAGAATTCGTATTAGCCTCTTCTCTATAAAAGTAACCCAGAATTAGGCAATACATACCATGTGCTCTTGGAGGGTCAGCAAATTCTAGTTTTTTACGGCCAGGATGCTCTATTATGCCATATGGGACAGCTTTGCATTCCTTCAAGCGAGCAAGTGAGAATGATTTGGGAAGCACACTATAGTCGAGACACGAGGCATTTCGAGGAAAAGAAAAGAAAATAGTGGAAGTAATACAAAAGTATTTCTATTGGTCAAATCTTCGACAAGATTTCAGGAAGTACATCAGATCCTACACTACCTGTACCATCACCAAACTGACCATCAAGAAGCAAGGTCTATATACTCTACTACATACCCCTAGTCAACCTTGGGAATCCATCTCCATGGATTGCATGTAAGGCAATTTAATCAAGAAGAAAAACTCAACTGCCCACTGAGGGGAAACCAGTCTGAGTGAACCCATTGTAAAATGCCCATGTAGGTGTCTCAATTCTTAAGCTAAAAAGGCACACACAATGGTCCTAAATAAAAACCAATCAAAATGAGCCACATGGTTTGAAAAAATAGTAGAGAAAAAACCCCATGAAACAACAAGAGAGCAGTAAATCGAAACCTGACAACTTGACCAGCAGTTTGTTTGGACCCCCTAGGTATCGTCTGGCGGAGGCTCCTCCACAATGTGAAACACGTACTCATACCAGTTATCATCCTTTGCTGATGTGACGCATGGGATGCCACTGACTGCTTGCGAGCCAACCAAACTACCCTCGACTGCATGCTCGCTTGGCTTGCCACTCGCGATGCCACCAGCTCCTTGCTTGCCACCCGAACTACCTTTGATTGCATGCCTTCCTCCCGCCATATCCTCGCCATGTAGAATGTTGTCATGACCAGTCTTGCTTGTCTTCTCTGTCATCTGTTGCTTGCTATTTTTTCCTTTCTCTGGTTCTTGACCATCCTTGTTCGTATTATCTACATTCTACTGATTGTTGTTGTTTACTTTCTCTAGTCCAGTTTCACAGGTGTGAGCATCCTGCTCATCCTGTGGACTGATTTCCTCACTAAAGGTCACTGTGATAGTGGTAATGTTATCAGGACGATGCAACGTACTGTGAAAGAAAAAATTGGTCATGTGATGAGAGGGGTGGGGGGGGGGGTAGGGAGGTTGCCCATTTGGGTAGCAGCATTCATTCTTCTAGCACCATGTGCATATGCCCGACCTCTACCACTACATGTGTCAGGGTGTCTGCCAGAGAAATGACCTCTACAATGAATAATATAAGGGGATGAGGAAGGAGTTGCTGGTTCAGGGGTGGGCATCGAGGGGAGGAAAATTCTTCTGCCATGACTACCACCTCTTCTACTATGGATTAGATGGTGAGTACATGGCATGGATGGTTGACAGTTGTTGGTCTGGGCCAAAATTACTATGTTGTTATTAATGACTGCAGTAGGGGAGGCATAGTTTATTCTGGAATTTATGATGCTATTCGGAAGAGATGCAGAGGAATTATGGGCAGAATTCAGAGCACAGTGAGTGGTTTGGGAGGAATGGAAGCCATTCCGCAAACCAATATAACTGAGAATCCAATAGTGCCTTACTGTAATTTTGCTTGAGCTTGGCTCCACAACGTGAGGTGGGCAAGAGTAGTTTAGCAAGGAAGGGATGAATGGATTATGGCTTGCAGAAGCCATAGCCTTGTTCCTGCTGTGAATTCCTCGACTTGAGCACCAGAGTAATGGTGCATGTAGGTTGACTGTGGCTTGCCACAAATTGGTATGGAAGGGGACGTGGGTGGCTATGTGGCCTGGCCACCTACCATCCTTTTGTCTAATCTGCATTAACATCAATTTAATCACCTTCATCTAGGTGTCCCTCTTCACTTTGTACCAGTTCATTATATTCTTGTAGTTGGGAAGCATTGGTGATTATGTTGAGCAAACATGTATGTAGAGACCGGTCATTGTCTACCCCCAAATTTGTCAGGAGATTTTCCTTCTCTTCTGATGTGTTTGAAAGTGATTTCTCTGTTAGTGGTGAGATATTGTTCTATGATCTCTAATATTTCTACCAACCTCGAGCTACTAACCACTTTGTATGTCAAGGTCCCCTGCAGGATCTGATTAGCCATATTAATAAGTATCTTAGAGTCATCTTTGATTACTAAGGGGAATAAGCTATGTCTTTGAGCTAAAGGAAGCCCTTCCCATAACCCCTCTAGCTATGCATCATTGTTCATATCCCATCCAATTGAGCCCAGGAAAATTAAAAGAGGTTTGCCTTTGTGATCTCTAAATATTCCTCCATATCCTGCTCTACCTGGGTTGCCTTTGGAGGCCCCATCGAAGTTTAATTGTATCATATTAAGTGGCGGAGGGATCCATTTGTTTGGAATTTTGTGATGTAAAGAGGATTTAATATGTTTTTCCTATACCTGGTTCATCCCAAGATTCTAATTTGTTGATATATTCTGCTCCTGTGGAAGGAAAGGAACGTCCTCTTCAATCCAAGTTTGGAGCATTAAATTTTTCTAAAGGTTGTTGCAAAAGCTACTCCATAGGACTTCTAATGGTGTACATTGATCTTTGAAGATGTGGTGGTTCCTTTCTTTCCATATAGACCACATAAGAAGACCTGGGATGATTTTCCACAAAACGTTTAACAAATTTCTCTTGTATGGATTGATCGCCTAACTATGAATGGTGTTGGTAATATCCTCTTTAATTATTCTTTCTTTTTGGCATCTAAAACTTGCTTTTCCCCAAAGTCTATTTGCCAAATTGCAAGAGTTCATGGGGTGTTGGATGGTTTCTTCCTGTTGTTTACATTTAGGGCATATGCAGGGACCATGAAAACTTATTTTCCTTAGATATTCCCAAGTGAGTATTTTCTTTGGACATAACAACAAAAGGAAAGTAGAAACTTTGGGCCAAATGTTGGGGGACCATATTTTGTCCTAGACAGGATCCTTTACTGTTTGATTGCCAATCATTAGTTTGCATGCCTCTTGAGTGGTAAAAGTTCCACATGCATTATAGCCCCATCGTATTATGTCCTTCTTGTCAGAAAAAATGAATTTTCCTATTGATAAGCTCTGTCTCCAAATTCTAATGAATAGACTATGTTCCTTGCCTTATGATGTGAGTCGTGCTTATCCATTGTCTGTATCCTTGATTGAGAGTAGGCGTCCAGTGTTGGCTTACTTTATCCATTTGATGCTCTTCCCATTCCCGTGTTTGGTGAGGTCTGATTAGGTCACTTAGTTTGGGTCTCTGTTGCTAAGAGTCATCCGAAAAATGTGCATTGTTGCCATCCCTTATTTCCCAGAAACTATGTTGTTGGATTATAGCATTGTGCTGACTCGTCGCATTCCAAAATAAGGAATCTTTTCCCACTTCTGTGAGTTGAATTAACTCGGCTTTCAGTGAGTTGTTTGCATATTTGGAAGTCTAGAGGATGGGCTAGGGTGTGTGCAGAGAAGAAATCCATTTCCACCATAATATTGCCCCCATGGCTACATAAAAGTGAGACTAAAGTGTGTCCTCGTTCTACAACTTCTTACGAAATTTCAATCTGATGCTCAGAGAGAAATTTATGACGATTTTCCCAAGGTCACCTATTTTAAGATGTAATTTAGGAGTCTGAAAAAATCTTAGCTTCCTCAAATCATGTATTTGAAAATATAGCGAGACAAAGTCTGAAATTTGGACTCGAGGTTCAGACTAATTTCGTCTGAAATGGGCTTTTTTTTTTAGCTTCTAAAACTTTAGAGCAAACAAGTTATTGTAAATCTTCCATGATCACCTGTTTTAGATGAAATTCTAGATTTTGCAAAAACCCTAACTTCCTCATATCATATCACTGAAAATATAGTGAGATAAGATCTGAAATTCCAACGCAAGCTTCAGTACGATCTTGGCTCAAATGGGTTTGTTGTTTTTTGTTCTGAAACATTGCAAAAAAAAAGTTTTTACAAAAATGCCACGATGACCTGTTTGAGTAGCAAAAACCCTAGAATCCAAAGCTCTCATACCAAATGTTAGGAAACGAGCTCACAAAAAGATAGAAAATATAGATCAACACCTTAGAATTCAACCTCTTTGAGGGGCCAACCTCCTTTACATTACACAAATGAACAATTCTTCGATGATACAAATGAAAAGACCTCCTTTCTATATATAGGCGTCTAAGGGGTCATAATATAATCAGAGCCGAAATAACAATAATAATCTAAGGGCACACTAATAACAATAATGGGCTTCTATGGGGAACAATAACAATAATATGGGAGCTACATGGGCACAACAATATAATAAGGGGGCTGTACTAATAAAAATAAGGGGTTACACTGGTAGTATAGGGACCTAAGATATGAGGATTCTCTTTCTCAAGATCACTTTTAACTCTTCTCTAGGAAATCACTATCTCTTCAGTTCTCATTTCATCCATCTTCTAAATTAAATCCACCAACCTTCCTAAAATGTTTAAACTTGTTCACTAGAGGCATCATGAGCATGGCCATATTATGAGATGCATAAGGGACTTGTTCCTCTATGCGTGCAAATATCTCTTCTATTACATATTGAGGTTTATTATGACTAGACACATTTACCATGACTATGGTTCTACAAACTCCTTATATAAATTCTTGGATCCTTCCACTTACTAGGGTAAACATAATGAAAACTACTCTACTACTAATATGAATTGTAGTCTACCATGGATACTCCTTTAGAATAGTTTTCTACAATAGATCTTCTATTATGCTTACATATTTTGATATGAAATTTTACTTTCATAGATATAAAGTTTATTATCAATAGCTCATTACACAAATTTGTGAAAAATAGTAGAAATACAAAAACATAAAACAACAAGAAAATGAAATGACAAATAAACATAAAGTGTATCTTGGGAAATATAAAATGGGAGAAAGGAAAACTAAATGTTTAGTCCTATTTTGTACTATTTTTCTTTGATTATTAAAATGAAAATTTGAAGAAATGGTCATTCAATAAGGAGTTTCCCGTGCATTTTTTACTAAATGGTTGCTATGAAATATTACAGGTCCTCTATTTTTCTCTCAAATCTCACTCATAGATACTCATGTATAGTTTGGAGGAAGTACAATTATAAAAATTGAACTCCCTTTCCTCTTAGTGGCATGATATTTAATGCAACTTAATATTCATCAACGGTTAGTTTTTTTCACGCTTTAACCCTCAATTATTATTGGGTTTTGATCCTTCTATAATCTTATTGAAACTGTGCAAATTAATAGCCCCACATGTGTGAGTAATGAAGGATGACATGAAAACTACTAAATACAATTGTGATCAATGAGGTTGGTCTTCTTCTAGAAGACTTAACTTTCAAATACAACCTATGAATAAGGTTATTTTGGCACCATTAGGATCGTACGGGTGTGCAGGGAAACACTCAGATGATACCAGTGATGATTGTAATGTTTTGACCACAAAATTTGTCATATGATGTCTGAATATGGATCTAGAAGGTTTTAGACGCAAAATATCTAATATATATTTTCCACATTTCATTCATATTTGTTATCAATAACTAAGCTTGGGAGTTTTAGTTTATCTTCCTTCTATTCTATTAATGATCATAAGCATCCCCATTTGGAATTATTTTCTACAACAATAAGAAGGGTTGACTATCATGTTCTCCTTTGACATGACACTTTGATAAAAAGGTTATTAATTGAAGTAGAGAAGTTTTGTTTTTAAATGACAAAGGTCTTAAATATTTTCCTTATTTAATAAGATGTTTAATTCATTATTTGAACCCCTTGAAATGTTCAACAATACTTATGTTGAAGCTTACATGATTTTAATTGTTTGAAATTTTCTTCTATGTGCTTTTGTGTATGGCACAATTTAGAGCTAACGTTAAACTCCTATCATCTTCTATGGGCTCATATTCACTCAAGATGTCAAAATTTACTATTCTTTTGTACATGAGTATTGTTCTCAAATATGGGTGGACAACAAGCTAAAGGAATTACATTAGTTCCTTAGCCAAAACTTAGCCAAGTTGGCCATGTGAAACATCACCCTTCACCTTCCTTGCCACATTACGTTGAAGCATTCAACCCTTTTAAAGGCTTTTTTCATGAAGTTAAGTTTTACGTAACAACCTCACTTTAAAACTTACTTGGGATTTCCCTCTACCAAATCCAACCAAAGGAGCCAAGTGAACTAACATCGCTTACCTATAGACTTTCACCCCCTCAAAGTTTATATCAAGAATATCTATTAACTTAACATGCCCCCTATCATCTAGGTCTAACTTTATAATTTATTAATAATTTCATGGGAGCATACTAAATCTTATAGTCATATACCCATTTACATGAAATAAATATTCAACTCCATTATAGTTCCATTTTTCTAATTATTGTTATTATGACTTCTATCCTCTCTCCATGCAATTAATCTAATTTCAATATGCCTGCAAATATCCTCCCACCCTGTGATTGGTCTTGCTTGTGCGCGTTGATCAAAACCCATAGGAACTTCTATACAATTACCAATTCCTTTGGTCCCTATAAATATTGACAATAAAGGCATTTGAATAAAGCTAAAACTTTTCTTTGACATATTTACTAAGAAAAGATTAAAAAATAATAAGCAACAAATCACAGATAATAAACTCAATGTACATAATGCTAGCCCAGGAAAAACCTCAATTCAAGAAAAAAAACAGCTTACTTGTAAGAAAAAGCTTACTTGTAAGAAAAATATTTGACAAGATTAAATAATAATAAGAAACAAATCACAAATAATAAACTCAATGGACACAATGCTTGTCCTGGAAAACCTAGATCCAAGAAAAACCAGCTTACTAGTGAAAACAATATTTACTGAGAAGATTAAAAAAAATAAGATTAAAAAATCATAAGCAACAAATCACAAATAATAAACTCAATGCAGACAAGGCAGCTCAACTCCTTTGGGTGACCAAAACCATGTGCAAGAAACCAAGCTTTTTAACCAAATAATTTTGACTATTTCACTCTATTGCTACTAAGCCCATAAAATACAAGTCACCCCATTGAATTTAAACCATTTTGTTAATCCATTATGAATAATATAATATGAAAAATATAGAGATCCATTAGTTCATTATTGAATAAATTCTCAATTAATTGTTAAAGTTGGTTTTGCTATCTACTAACTAAAAGGTGTCCTCTAATAACCATCACTATTTAGGGTTGGAACCATTACCTAAGATAATGACTACATTATTTTTTATTTTAGCATTAATGTCTCCTAGCAAAACTATATTGGTATTGGCTATGTTATAGATCATTAGAAAAAGAATATTTCTCTTGTAAATAATTTTTCTTATAAAATGTAGAATTAATAAAAAACAACATATTGTTATATCAAATTTTTATAATTAATATCTAAAATCTTCATTCAATAAAGTGATTAAAAACTTTTTTTTTTTAAAATCTCATATGAAGAAAAATATTATTTACATAACAAATCATCATACATTGTTTACATAACAAACCATCCCTAAAATCCCTTCATTGTAAGTTCATTCCATACTTATCATAAATAAATTTATTCTATGCTTGGGAGACCTTAAACTCCTTACTCAAAATTTCAATAAACAATATTATATCAATTTAAATAGAATCCAACTTATCAACTTAATAAGGACCAATGCTCCATTGAAAGCGACCAAAGTTCAAAAAGAGAATTCATATTCTCCCAATTTTTTTATGTTTTTCACTTATTATTTTGAATGGTCCTTCTTCAATTTCTAACTCATTTTACATTTTAGAATGAGATTGAGATGTACTTTTAAAAAAAATATTGATTTTTTTTTAATTTAAATTTTATCTAATATATCATATTTATATATATTTAATTTTTATTAAAAAAATTAACTAAAAACTCTTAAAACAAATATTCAAAAAATTAAATCATAAAATTAATTTTTCCACACTAAAACTACAAACTCATTCATAATACGTTACACACACTAATACTACCAACTGACTCATAGATTAGTAGCAGTTCAACTGAAAGCAATAAGTATTCTTAATAAACACATAAGACAATGCTTTCGCTAACGAAAACTAGTTTTGATAACTAAGAATACATAAAGAAATGTTCCTTTGAAGATGAACACCTGTAACTCTTAAGAGTGCTTATTTTAATCTCTGCCTTTACACTCAAACGTGCAAATCGCCTTAATAAGAATCTTAAAACCTTTCTATTCTAGCTCAAGTGGTCATGACCGATTTCAATATGTTGTTTTTTAAAACTTGAGAAAGGAAAACAGATAACCCTCAACATCACCACCTTTGAAGATGAACACCTGTAACTCTTAAGAGTGCTTATTTTAATCTCTGCCTTCACACTCAAAGGTGCAAAATCCACTGAATAAGAATCTGTTGAAAACCTTTCCATTCAAGCTGAAGTGGTCATGACTGACTTGCATATATTGTTTTTTATAATTTGCATCAACATCATCACCATATAAAGTTGAGAATGGAAAACAGATAACCCTCAACTTCACCACCCTGTAAAGTCGGAAGAGAAAAAAAGGTAACCCTCACTATATTTGAATCAAGATCATCACAATTTGTAAAGCAGAAGAAGCAGATTCTCAACTATCCTTCACCATGAGCAATGTGGAAGCGTCCAAGAAACCTTGACTTTGTATAAATTATTAAATGCCTTACTAATGACCTATCGGGGAGGACATTAGGGGAACCACGTATCGTGAACGTCCGTCTCCCTGAACGCCCCCTTTCTTTTTAGAAATTGTTTTTTAATATTTTGATAAATTTTGGTAGATATTTTTATAAATCTAGATTACTTTTTCTGAATTTTAAAATTTAAAATTTAAAATTTAGATTATATTTTCAGAACTTCAAAATTTTAAATGTCTAAAATATTTTATGGTGTTGAATCCATTTACACTTTAAAAAGCATAATTTAAACATTACTTAAACAAGATTTACTAAAAAAATTTGCACAATCCCACTGAAAATAACCTCCCTACAATTCCTACAATTCCTAGCCTCTGTAGACTTGTCCTCTTAAAATTAACACTTTGTATATGTGGGTTACTAATATGGTGAAAATCATGTGAGCCAGTGGACAGGGCCCACTGTCCAAGGACATGCTGCCTCTCCCAACAAACAACTTTCCCAACAGATTTCCCTTGGTCAGATCATTTAAATGAACTGGGTTTTCATGGTAAAATTGATGGACCAGTGCTGACTGCTGCGTTTTATCAATAGATTTCTGTGTCAGATAATATTTTTAAGTGAACCAGGTTTTCATGATAAATTTAAAAGACCAGTACTGCGTTTTATCAACATATTTTCTGTTAGATAATTTAACTGAAATGGGGTTTTAAGGTAAATTTGAAACACCAATACTGTGTTTTATGAATGGGATTTGATTTATTCACAAATTTCATACTGAAACTTTCAAGTTTCTACGCTTTCAAAGTTAATTGATTCTGGAAGAACAGTTCCTCTTCGTGTTTCTCACTGCCTTGAACAAACAAAACGCGTTGTGATTATAAATTTGGCTTAAAAATCATCGGACTTCTGAACAGTAAACGATAATCAGATCAGAGGAAAGCGGACCATAATAAGCTTTTAATAACATAAAAATCAATCATACAATATACATATATGGCTTATTTTAACAATATAAAATCAATCATACAATATACATATATGGGTGCTTTTAGCAACATAAAATCTATTATTCAATACCGTTGCTTTTCACAGCATAAAATCTATTATACAATATACATATATTTGAAATATGTATTCATACAATATACATAAATGGGTGCTTTTAACAACATAAAATCTATTATTCAATATGGTTGCTTTTAACAGCATAAAATCTATTATACAATATACATACATTTGAGATATGTGTTCATTTGATTTTAGATAAGGCTGCTTTTAACAACATAAAATTTATTATATGCTTTTAATTTTATTATACAATACAGATATGTGAGCTATCTGTTCTCTTCATTTTAGATAGATGGTGAATGTGTATTGTTAATATTCCCTTTTGAAATTTTGGTAAATACCCTCATAAAGTTCTTATAAATAATTAGGCAAAAAAAACATTGTTTAGAAATCTTTCAACATATAAATATAGATATTCAAAATCTTATAAATCATTGGACTTTTGATTTTGGATATACAACATATAGATATATATATTCCTACATGCTTTGATTTGGATGGAATGGGTGTTATTTACTATAAATCCCAATAAATCAACTGGTAAAATTCCCATAAACGCTTGCGTTTAAGAAAAGAATTTTTTTTTATAAATCTCCAGTGTATTTACTAGCAGATCACTCTGGTTCAAATCTCCGAGGCTTCGCCTATATGTTCTTAGTATAAAAAGATACGAATTCAAAAATAAGTCTCATCACCGATTCTGCCTACTATTACCTCTGAAATATTGATATTTCGAATCTATTTACATGTAATCTCACCATGTTATATGTACAGCGAACTGTATACGGACATTCAAAATCGTTTATAGATCATAAGAGCTTTTTTCGGTTGCAACAATCACTACTCTCCCATAAAGTAAAAGCGGTGGCAAATTTGGTTGGTTCTGCTCCACAAGCACAAAGATTAAAAAAAAACCTAACAGTACTTTCATGAATCTCGTTAGCTCCACTGTAAACCCTGATCAGTCGGAACCCTAACTACCGGGCAAATAACATTTATCATACGTCTGCAACCGTGTCTCCAGGCTTATCATAAGATATGGGCTTACCTAAGAAAGTGGGCTTCTCCTCTCCAGCCATAATCACCATCACATTTTCTTCTGTATCTACAATATATTGTATGTCGCGATTTTCCCCTCCCCCCTGAGCTGAATTTGTCCTGCTACTTAATTCTTCCGAATCAGCACAAAACCTCCAGTAAGAGCAAGCGAGTATCAGAAAAGAGATAGCAATGAGAAGTACCATGCTAGCCAGTCCTGCAAACAGGTATGGAACAGGTGACTTCCATGGTGCTGTAAGTGTGACATTATGGGAGCCAGTATCTTCTGTCATTGATTATTGATTCAGTAAATAATTGACATAACAAAAAAAAATCTCTTTCTGTGCACAGATCGAACCAGCTCTGGGTATTGTTTCGCTTTTACCCTTCACTTCCTGTGCCGTGGGGCCGTGAAACATTCATCCTTGAGTATATAAAAATACTGAACGTTGGCAATGAGGTGAGGTCTGGGCAATCCTTTTGACAACATGTTTTCTACTTTTATCTCCATTTAAGTCATGGGGCCAATCTGGTTTCAGGTTTGTGAAAATAACTGGATTAAAATATAAGTGTTCGTATTCTGAATGTGACAGCCATAACGACTGGAGGACCACGGTGATGTGGTGCTTTCTCAAATACATTAGCTGTTCCTGGAAGGATCATTATGTGCAGAGGAAAATCTTAAAATAATGAAGACTACCACGATACGACACTGCAACAGCGAAAGAGAATGTGCAGATTAGCTATAAAGTAAAAGATTTTGAACAATCCAAATATGTGCAGACATCACATACCACTTAAAATTTAACATAAACAATGCTCGTAGGTAAAAGAAACAAAGGAAGTAGATAGTCGTACCTGTCATTGTGACATTCTTATATCAAAATGGAACAAAATCCGCTTTACAAAAACTCTATAATTTTTCACCATGGAAAATGGAACGAAATTTACATTCGGGAATTTTCTATAAATTTCGACCATGGAAAATGTGGCAAATGTTGGAATTTAATTTCAAACGAAATTTACATTTGAGAATTTTCTATAATTTTTCGACCATGGAAAATGTGGCAAATGTTGGAATTTAATTCCAACTTCAACATAAACAGCTCGACAGAAATATGATTCGCTGTAGATGATATTCCACAGTGTTGATCCATCAAAGTGGTGCTTGATATTTTGCATATTAATGTGCATTAAATATTTAGAATTAAATTCCACTGTAATAACTGAATTCATTTCTTCAAAAAGCATCTTTAGAAGATATTTTTATTATTTTATTGTTTAAAGTCAAATATGAAGACCAGATTTTTTCTATATATATAGAATATTAAGAAGAATGAGAAAATAGCAAGAGAGTCTCAAAAAAAGATAGAGAAGAAGGCACAGAAGAGAAAACAACAAGAAAACACAGTCGTATTGTTTTGGAGCAGCAATGCATGAATCTGTGTTAGAAAAAACAAAGTTTGTAAAAACAAAGTATGGAGTTTTTAGTTATTCTACAACTGTAGTTCTCAAGAAGTTTGTAATTTTTATTATAATTTTTATGCTTAATAGAAACCGAGCTTTTCTCCATATCTTCTTGTCCAAAGTTCTCTCATTTCTTTATGTTGAGTTGAGGAACTTTGATTCCTCTCCTTTGTTCGAAATCATCAGAAATTTCATCATGGTATCAGAGCGACGTTCTCTGTCGTGTTCTATGATTTGTTTTTGGAATTTTAGTAGAAAAAATCTCCATCAATTGGTATGAGAGCTCGTCTAGGCACTCAGTGAGTCAAAAACAGAGTTTGTTTTTTCATTGTAGGAGATGTAAGAAGCTTATTGAGCAGATTTTTTCCAGTAGAGAAAGCTTTTTGCTTGTTTTAATTTTATAGTCAGTATTTGTTCTTTACTTTTACAGGTTAAGATGGTAGATGCTGGAACTGGTTTGACAAATTCCCAACTGCCACAGTTTAATGGGAAAAATCACAGTTATTGGTCCATAACAATGAAAGCATTGTTTGCTTCTCGAGGAATATGGGAGCTGGTTGAAACTCGCTATGCTGAACCTACATATGCAACAGCATTGGCTGCTTTGACAGTAGCAGAAAGGGACCAGTTGAAGAGCGACAGGAAGAAGGATGCCAAAGCCCCCTTTTTTTCTTCCAATTAGTACATGAAAGTGTTTTTCCATGGATTGCAGCAGCAACAAAATCCAAGGAGGCATGGGATACTCTCAAAACTGCCTATCAAGTCATGGAGAAGGTGAAGACTACAAAGTTCCAGATGTTGAAGAGAGACTTTGAAACACTCAGCATGAAGGAATCTAATACAATAGATTCATTCTTCACTCACGTTATTGGATTGATAACCCAGATAAGGTCTCATGGTGAAATTCTTGAAGAAAGAAGGATTGTAGAGAAAACCTTGAGAAGTCTACCCTCAAGGTTTGAAGCTATTGTGTTAGCAATAGAAGAAACAAAGGATCTCTCACAGTTCAAAATAGATGAAGTGAGTGCTTCTCTTATGTCTCATGAACACAGACTGAGTAGGGGAACAGATTCCTCTATTGAGCAAGCATTTAAGACTCAGACGTCTTTTGGCTAAGGAAAAAGTCGAGGAAAAGCAAACAATAGAGGTCGTCAAAGAAGCCAAAACGAAGGCAAAAATAAGCATGCAAGCACAAGCGGAAGGAGCTGCAATCAGAACCAAGATGAAGGTTCAAGCAAATAGCAAGTTCATTGACAAAGGTATGACAAATCCCAAGTCCAATGTCATTATTGTAAGAAATATGGGCACTACGCCAATGAATGTAGGAAAAAACAAAATGACATGAATAGTAGGCAAAATGCTAATTTTGCAAATGAAGAAGATAAGAATCCAAAGAATGTGTTGTTAACATGTAACATTGCACAAGACCAACAAGAAGATTTTTTATTCTTAGACTGAGGTTGTAGTAATCACATGACTGGAAATCTTGCAATGTTTGCCAATCTCGATGAAAATGTGAAATCTGAGGTAACAATAGCAACTCATAATAAGATATCTATCAAGGGTAAGGGCAGAGTCAGTATTCGAGCAAGAAATTGAGAACAGATGATTGTGCCAGAGGTATACTATGTACGTGGTCTGAAATATAATATTTTAGGCATTGGATAGCTCATTGACAAAGGTTACAATGTGTTCTTCAAAGATGATATATGTACAATCAGAGACATACCTCCAAGTAAGAAGATCATTGCACGGGTGCAGATGACTAGCAATAGAATGTTTCCTCTCAAACTCAGGGCAAAATTGAAGGAAGGAAGAACTATTGCAGCTGTAACACAAGAAGTCTTTCAGGAACAAGTGAAAGATGAGAATTGGTTGTGGCACTGGAGATTTGGACATCTCAATTTCGGAGGCTTGAATCTATTACACAGACAGGGAATGGTAAAGGGATTCCCATTGATCGAGAATCCAGACAGCCTTTGTGAAGGCTGCATCTTGGGCAAGCAACACAAACAAAACTTTCCAGCAGGAAAGAGTATAAGGGAAAAAGCACCCTTGGAAATTATTCACTCTCATGTGTGTGGACCGATGTAAATACCATAATTTTCCGGAAATAAATATGTTTTAACTTTCATTGATGATTACACCAGAAAGACATGGGTGTATATGCTGAAACAGAAGAGTGAAGTGTTTGAGAAATTCCGCCACTTCAAAACTCTTGTTGAGAAGCAGTGTGGGCATTATATCAAAGTGCTCAGAACAGATAGAGGGGGAGAGTACATCTCCAAAGACTTTCTGCATTTTTACAGAGAGAATGGCATACAAAACCAGTTCACTGCAAGGTATACACCTCAGCAAAACGTTGTTTCCGAAAGGAAGAATAGGACCATTCTTGACATGGTCAGAAGTATGCTAAAGGAAAAACACATTCTTGACATGGTCAGAAGTATGCTAAAGGAAAAACACTTGCCGCATGAGTATTAGGCAGAAGCTGTCACTTGCGTAGTTTACATCTTGAATAGATGCCCAACTAAATCTGTCATGAACAAAATACCAGAAAAAGCATGGAGTGGTCAAAAGTAAACTGTCACTCACATGAGAGTATTTCGTTGTGTAGCATATGCACATGTACCGGATCGGCTAAAGAAGAAGCTTGACAATAAGGGGGAGAAGTGTGTCTTTATTGGCTATTGTGATGAGTCAAAAGTATACAAACTCTATAATCCATCCACCAAGAAATTGATAGTAAGCAGAGATGTGTAGTTCATTGAAGATGAAGTGTGGGATGGAAGCTTAGAGAAGACAGTGAATGTGAAGACAATTGTTTCTCACAAAGAAGAAGAGGAAGGGACAGCAGCAAATAATCCTTCCTTGCTGGCTCCTCCTCTACCACAGCAAGTACAACAAACCACACCACAAGCAGGAATTCGAACAGCCTTGAGAATTCAAGGAAGTGCTTCTCCAAGGACACCACAGGGATCAGAAATACCCTCAAGTTTGGATGGAACTCGAAGCACACCAAGAAGACCAAGATTCAGAAATCTAAATGAGATTTATGAACAAGGATAGGTAAGTAAAAATACCGGTCTGAATTCATTATTCGCTTTATATTGTCATGTTGATGACCCAGTTCATTTTAAAGATGTTGTAAATGAAGATAAATGGATTGAAGCAATGAATGAAGAAATTGGTGCAATTGAAAAGAGTAAAACATGGGAGTTAGTGGATCTCCCTGAACGCAAAGATGCCATTGGAGTTAAGTGGGTCTATAAGACCAAAAGCAATGCTGAAGGCAAGATTGACAGGCACAAAGCAAGACTTGTTGTGAAGGGCTACAAGCAGCAACAAGGCAGAGACTATGATGAAACCTTTGCACCAGTAGCAAGGATGGAAACAGTCAGAACAGTGTTGTCTATTGCAGCACAACACAAATGGAAGATTTATCAGATGGATGTTAAATCTGCATTCGTGAATGGAGTGTTGAAAGAAGAGGTTTATGTTGAACAACCTCCAGGTTATGAAGTTGATGGCCAAGAGCATAAAGTTTGCAAACTGAAGAAGGCTCTTTATGGGCTGAAGCAAACTCCAAGAGCATGGTACATCAGAATAGATGCTTATCTGATTGAGAATGGGTTTGATAAGTGTGATGGAGAACCCACACTCTACATAAAGGAGAATGACGGTAAGATTATTATTGTTGTTTTATATGTAGATGATCTGATTTTTACTAGCAATGATGCTTCGCTCATTGCTGATTTTAAAGCAGTCATGAAAAGTGAATTCGAAATGACTGACTTAGGTTTCTTAAGATATTTTCTTGGAATTGAAGTAAACCAAAGTGAAAATGGTGTTTTCATTTCTCAAGATAAATATGTAGAAGTAGTGTTGAAGAGATTTAACATGCAGAACAACAAAGCAGTTGTGACTCCAACAGTAAAGGGGCTGAAATTGAGCAAAGAAGATAGTAGCAAGGATTTTGATCCAAAATTGTACAAGAGCATAGTTGGTAGCCTTATGTACTTGACTGCAACTAGGCTAGACATTGTGCACGCTGTGAGTTTAATCTCCAAATTTATGGAAAGACCGAAAGAGACTCATTGGCAGGTAGCCGAGAGGATTCTAAGGTATGTGAATGGAACGAAGGGGTTTGGTATTTTATACTCCTCTTCTGAAAGTTTCATGTTGACAGGTTACACGGATAGTGATTGGGCTGGAAGTGTTGATGATAGGAAAAGCACATCAGGATATGTGTTTCATATGGGATCGGGAGCCATCTCATGGGCTTCCAAGAAGCAACCGGTTATGGCTTTGTCAACAGCATAGGCAGAGTATGTGGCAGCAACAACAACAGCATGCCAAGTAGTGTGGCTGAGAAGAGTTATCAGAGATTTGTGTCATGAACGGGAAAATGGCACAACCATTTACTGTGACAATAGCTCAGCAATAGCTTTGTCTAAAAACTCTGTTTTTCATAAAATAACAAAGCACGTAGATACCAAATTTCACTTCATACGTGAATTGGTTAACAATGGTGAAATTGTTTTGCAACACTGTAGAACAGAGGATCAGCTCGCTGACATCTTGACAAAACCATTGCCAAAGAAAGGTTTTGATCATTTCAGAAAATGCCTGGGTATGCAACAGTTGAAATTAAGGGGGAGTGTTGGAATTTAATTCCAACTGCATCACATAAATGCTGAACAAAGATTTGATCTACAACAGTTATTTCAGATTGTTCGGTGCCGCAAAGTCTTCTGATATTTTTGAGCATTAATTTCAGAAATTAAATCCCCTATAGACAGCCGTCTTATTTTTGCTGAAAAGGCATCACTGCCTTCTGCAATTATACAAAGACAAATATCAGCAGATAATTTACTTACTTTATTGTTTAATCAGATATTTATTTTTCCTATAAATGTAACGCACAGTAGTTCTGTTTTCAAGTGCAAGAAGGTGTAAGCAGAAAAAGAACAGCAGTTCTGTTTTCTGTCTGAGTGTAAGAAATTTTAGAACAGCAGTTCTGTTTTTGTACTCTGAGAGAAAAGAGTGAAGGTTAGAAGAACAAGTATGTGTCTCTTCTGTAAATGCACACCAGTGCTGAACCTGCGATTTTCTGAGTTATAGAAAATCGATTTCTGGAACTGAAGCGTTCCTCTTGTAACAACTAAGTTTACTGTATCAGTTTTGTTTACTATTCATGAACACAAGTTTACTGTATTGCTAATTTTTAGTTGTTGTTATACTAAGTGTCAAAAACACTTTGACTTTACTCTGTAAATTTATAAGTGATTTTGACGTAAATTTTCTTAAAGTGACTTAGTGTCAAAATCGTGTTGCTGCAACACCGTTTCCAGTGAGTAGTTTTCTGTTTTTTTTCTGTGTTAACAAAAACATAGTATTTTTCCTGTTGCTGCAACACCACGATCAACGTTGCTGCAACACCGAATCGTGTTGCTGCAACACCAAGTCCAGAAAACGAAATTATCAGTTTTCTGTGCAGAAACAGAGCATTTTTGTATTGTCTGTTTGTTAAGGAATTTAGCAGCAAATTCCACCATTGTATCAGAGCGTCGTTCTCTGGTCTTTTGTGTTTGAAATCATTATAAAATTCCAACAATACCTTCCTGACACAGTTCTCCATCCCGTTTCGAATAAATTTTGAACGATACATCGCTCGTATTTCTTGGGAATCCTCCATCGAAACATATTGCTACGTACATATTTCCACGACTTTGAAAAAACCATTCTATTTTCCTTTCAACTTGTATACCTCTTTCGAGTGATATGGTGGATATCAAAAACTTTGAACACTCTCTCTTTTTTATTATAAATCATGCCTCTACAATTTGGAATATCGAAATCCCAAGTAACTGTGTCCGCATCTTCGGCATAAATTTCTCTGTATTCTTTTGTTCGTCCTGCTTTTAGACCTGCTATTTCCACAATTAAAATCTTGAGGTAGGGCAAAGATTGATGATAACCAACTATTATGACCGAATTATTATTAGAATTGTAGTAGGCCGATACAATATCCATCGGGCAATTCAGTATTATGGGGCTATCATATTCGTACTTCAAAGGCAAGATTTTCCACTCTCGTCCAAATGGAATGAGATGGCCATTGCTATAACCAAGTGTGTGACCCTTTCGTGTATGTAGAAGACATGTAAATGGTAATCCCACAAACTATTTAGCCGTTTCCCGTTTAACTCTCAGTGTTGCAGGCGGTGGAAGGAATTCCTAGACAAGTCACTGTGGGTATCCACTGTCCAGCCTGCTATGTATTGATGTGGACGCCGGAGCGTTAATGTAGATGTAAAAAATAAAGTATGTTTCTTTCTCTCACTCTCAATCGCTTTTTATTTCATACGTTCATGCAAGTTATAACAAAGTTGTTTTATTCTTTCCTCATCAAAGGCATATATATTCACAGTTAGTTATTTTTGGCTTTGTTTCTAAGTTAATTATTCTCATTTAATTAATTGAACCCACAGCCTCATTCTACACCTGAGTATGATGTGTAAGTCTATCAACCCTCATCAAAGTTGAAATTTTGCTCATATGGGATAAAATAAAAATTTTAAAAATCTCAAAACTAAAAAAGATTAAATAACTATACAAATGTTAGTTCATAAAAAAATTATATGTGAAAAAATTGGATCGTGATGGGCTCATGATATATCTTTATTTGAAATAGATCTATGTTGGTTTATTTCAAATTGATTAATTAAAGAAAATTTCATATAACATATTGTAACAAAAGCTATTTACAAGTTCAACACGTCTATGGTAAGCTGGAGCGAATGTTCAAGGTTAAAAATTTTCCCCAAGCTTTTTTAAAATGCATATATGTTTAACTCCTATATTAATTTTTTATTTAATAAATATTAAAATAAATATATAGCTTAGTTATTTTTTATAATTTTTGTTTAATATATATATATAATATATATATATATATTAATGAGACAAGTATTATGCTCACACAGAGTTTGTGAAAACAGAGTATGGAGTTTTTAGTTATTCCAAAACTGTAGTTCTGAAGAAGTTTGTAATTTTTATTATCATTTTTATGCTTAATAGAAACAGAGCTTTTCTCCATATCTTCTTGTCCAGATTTCTCTCATTTCTTTATGTTGAGTTGAGGAACTTTCCTTCCTGTGTTTTGCTCGAAATTATCAGAAATTTCATCATGGTATAAGAGTGTCGTTCTCTGTCCTGTTCTGTGATTTTGTTTTTGGAATTTTAGTAGAAAAAATCTCCATCAATTGGTATTAGAGCTGGTCTAGGCACTCATTGAGTCAAAAACAAAGTTTGTTTTTTCACTGTAGGCATTGTAAGAAGCTTATTGAGCAGACTTTTTTCAGCAGAGAAAGATTTTTTCTTGTTTTAATTATACAATCAGTATCTCTTCTTTACTTTTACAGGTTAAGATGGCAGACGCTGGAACTGGTTTGACAAATTTCCAATTGCCACAGTTTAATGGGAAAAATCATAGTTATTGGTCCATAACAATGAAAGTATTGTTTGCTTCTCAAGGAATATGGGAGCTCGTTGAAACTAGAAATGTTGAACCTGCAGTTGCAACAGCATTGGCTACTTTGACAGTAGCAGAAAGAGACCAGTTGAAGAGCGAGAGGAAGAAGGATGCCAAAGCCCTCTTTTTTCTCTTCCAATCAGTACATGAAAGTGTTTTTCCACGGATTGCAGCAGTAACAAAATCCAAGGAGGCATGGGATATTCGCAAAACTGCTATGAAGGCATGGAGAAGCTGAAGACTACAAAGTTTTAGATGTTGAGGAAAGACTTTGAAACACTTCGCATGAAGGAATCTAATACAATAGATTCATTCTTCACTCACGTTATTGGGTTGATAACGCAGATAAGATCTCATGGTGAGATTCTTGAAGAAAGAAGGATTCTCGAGAAAATCTTGAGAAGTTTACCCTCAATGTTTGAAGCTATTGTGGTAGCAATAGAAGAAACAAAGGATCTCTCACAGTTCACAGTAGATGAACTGAGTGCTTCTCTTATGTCTCATGAACACGCACTGAGTAGAGGAACAGATTCCTCTATTGAGCAAGCATTCAAGACTCAGATGTCTTTTGGCCAAGGAAAAGGTCAAGGTAGAGTAAATAATAGAGGTCGTGGAAGAAGCCAAAACAAAGGCAGAAATAATCCTGCAAGCACAAGCGGAAGGACCTGCAATCAGAACCAAGATTAAGGTTCAAGCAAATAGCAAGCTCATGGACAAAGGTATGACAAATCCCAAGTCCAATTTCATTATTGTAAGAAATATGACCACTACGCCAATGAATGTAGGAAAAAACAAAATGACATGAATAGTAGGCAAAATTCTAATTTTGCAAATGAAGAAGATAAGAATCTAAAGAATGTGTTGTTAACATGTAACATTGCATAAGACCAACAAGAAGATTTTTGGTTCTTAGACTCAGGTTGTAGTAATCACATGACTGGAAATATTGCAATGTTTGCCAATCTAGATGAAAATGTGAAATCTGAGGTAACAACAGGAACTGATAGTAAGATATATGTCAAGGGTAAGGGCAGAGTCAGTATCTGAGCAAGAAATGGAGAACAGATGATTGTGCTAGAGGTATACTATGTACCTGGTCTGAAATGTAATCTTTTGAGCATTGGATAGCTCATTGACAAAGGTTACAATGTGTTCTTCAAAGATGATATGTGTACAATCAGAGACATACCTCCATGTAAGAAGATCATTGCACAGGTGTAGATGACTAGCAATAGAATGTTTCCTCTCAAACTCATGGCAGAATTGAAGGAAGGAAGAACTATTGCAGCTGTAACACAAGAAGTCTTTCAGGAAAAAGTGAAAGATGAGAATTGGTTGTGGCACTTGAGATTTGGACATCTCAATTTCGGAGGCTTGAATCTGTTACACAGACAGGGTATGGTAAAGGGATTTCCATTGATCGAGAAACCAGACAGCCTTTGTGAAGGCTGCATCTTGGGCAAGCAACACAAAGAAAGCTTTCCAACAGGAAATAGTATAAGGGCAAAAGAACCCTTGGAAATTATTCACTCTGATGTGTGTGGACTGATGCAAATACCATCATTTTCCGGAAATAAATGTGTTTTAACTTTCATTGGTGATTACACCAGAAAGACATGGGTGTATATGCTAAAACAGAAGAGTGAAGTGTTTGAGAAATTCTGCCACTTCAAAACTCTTGTTGAGAAGCAGTGTGGGAATTATATCAAAGTGCTCAGAACAGATAGAGGAGGAGAGTACATCTCCAAAGACTTTCTGCATTTTTGCAGAGAGAATGGAATACAAAAGCAGTTCACCGCAAGGCATACACCTCAGCAAAACGGTGTTGCCAAAAGGAAGAATAGGACCATTCTTGACATGGTTAGAAGTATGCTAAAGGAAAAACACTTGCGGCATGAGTATTGGGCAGAAGCTGTCACTTGCGCAGTTTACATATTGAATAGATGCCCAGCTAAAGCTGTCATGAACAAAATACCAGAAGAAGCATGGAGTGGTCAAATGAAAACTGTCAGTCACATGAGAGTATTTGGTTGTGTAGCATATGCACATGTACCGGATCAGCTAAAGAAGAAGCTTGACAGTAAGGGGGAGAAGTGTGTCTTTATTGGCTATTGTGATGAGTCAAAAGCATACAAACTCTATAATCCATCCACCAAGAAATTGATAGTAAGAAGAGATGTGCAGTTCATTGAAGATGAAGCTTGGGATGGAAGCTTAGAGAATAGAGTGAATGTGAAGACAATTGTTTCTCACGAAGAAGAAGAGGAAGGGGCAGCAACAAATAAACCTTCCTTGGTGGCTCCTCCTCCACCACAGCAAGTACAACAAACCACACCACAAGCTGGAATTCAAACAGCCTTGAGAATTCAAGGAAGTGCTTCTCCAAGCACACCACAGGGATCATAAATACCCTAAAGTTCGGATGGAACTCCAAGCACACCAAGAAGACCAAGATTCAAAAATCTGAATGAGATTTATGAACAAGGAGAGGTAAGTAACAATATCGGTCTGAATTCATTATTCGCTTTGTATTGTCATGTTGATGACCCAGTTCATTTTGAAGATGTTGTAAATGAAGATAAATGGATTGAAGAAATGAATGAAGAAATTGGTGCAATTGAGAAGAGTAAAACATGGGAGTTAGTGGACCTCCCTGAAGGCAAAGATGCCATTGGATTTAAGTGGGTCTATAAGACCAAAAGCAATGTTGAAGGCAAGATTGAGAGGCACAAAGCAAGACTTGTTGTGAAAGGCTACCAGCAGCGACAAGGCAAAGACTATGATGAAACCTTTGCACCAGTAGCAAGGATGGAAACAGACAGAATAGTGTTCTCTACTGCACACAACACAAATGGAAGATTTATCAGATGGACATTAAATCTGCATTCCTGAATGGAGTGTTAAGAGAAGAGGTTTATGTTGAACAACCTCCACGCTATGAAGTTGAAGGCCAAGAGCATAAAGTATGCAAACTAAAGAAGGCTCTCTATGGGCTGAAGCAATCTCCAAGAGCATGGTATAACAGAATAAATGCTTATCTGATTGAGAATGGGTTTGAGAAGTGTGATGGTGAACCCACACTCTACATAAAGGAGAATGACGGTAAGATTATTATTGTTGTTTTATATGTAGATGATTTGATTTTTACTAGCAATGATGCTTCTCTCGTTGTTGATTTCAAAGCAGTCATGAAAAGGGAATTTGAAATGACTGACTTGGGCTTCTTAAGGTATTTTCTTGGAATTGAAGTAGACCAAAGTGAAAATGGTGTTTTCATTTCTCAAGTTAATTACGTAGAAGCAGTGTTGAAGAGATTTAACATGTAGAACAGCAATGTAGTTGTGACTCCAACCATAATGGGGCTAGAATTGACCAAAGAAGATAGCAGTAAGGATTTTGATCCAAAATTGTAAAAGAGCATAGTTGGCAGCCTTATGTACTTGACTGCAACTAAGTCGGAGACTGTGCACACTGTTAGTTTAATCTTCAGATTTATGAAAAGACCGAAAGAGACTCATTGGCATGCAGCCAAGAGGCTTCTAAGGTATGTGAATGGAACGAAGGGGTTTGGTATTTTATACTCCTCTTCTGAAAGTTTCATGTTGACAGGTTACACTGATAGTGATTGGGCTAGAAGTGTTGATGATAGGAAAAGCACATGGGTATATGTGTTTCATATGGGATCGGCAGCCATCTCATGGGCTTCCAAGAAGCAACCAGTCGTGTCTTTGTCAACAACAGAGGTAGAGTATGTGGTAGCAACAGCAGCAACATGCCAAGCAGTATGGCTAAGAAGAGTTCTTAGAGATTTGTGTCATGAACAAGAAAAGGGGACAACCACTTACTGTGACAATAGCTCGGCAATAACATTGTCTAAAAACTCTATTTTTCATAAAAGGACAAAGCACATAGACACCAAATTTCACTTCATACGTCAATTGGTTAAGAATGGTGAGATTTTTTTGCAACATTGCAAAACAGAGGATCTGTTACCTGACATCTTGACAAAACCATTGGGAAAAAAAGTTTTGATCATTTCAGGAAATGCCTTAGTATGCAGAAAAAACCCAGCAGTTGAAATTAAGGGGGAGTGTTGGAATTTAATTCCAACTGCAACATAAACAGCTTGACAGAAATATGATTTGCTTTAGATATTCCAAACTATTGGATGCCTCAAAGTCGTGCTTGATATTTTGCACATTAATGTGCATGAAATTTTTAGAATTAAATTCCCCTGTAACAGCCAACTTCATTTCTTTTAAAGGCATCACCGCTTGCTGCATTCAATGCGCAGATAAGCTTTAGAAGATATTTTATTATTTTATTGTTTAAATTCAAATATGAACAGTAGTTCTTTTCTATATATATAGAATGTTAAGAAGAATGAGAAAATAGCAAGAGAGAGTCTGAGAAAAAGACAGAGAAGAAGGCAGAGTAGAGAAAACAGCCAGAAAACAGAGTTGTTGTGTTTTGAAGCAGCAATGCATTCTACAGGTTGTTTCAGCAAGTGTCTGTGTGTTTCAACAACACACTATATGGTGTTTCAACAACTGTCTACCAGATGCTGAAACACGAATCTGTGTTAGAAAAAACAGAGTTTGTGAAAACAGAGTATGGACTTTTTAGTTATTCCAGAACTGTAGTTCTATAGAAGTTTGTAATTTTTATTATCATTTTTATGCTTAATAGAAACAAAGTTTTTCTCCATATCTTCTTGTCCAGATTTCTCTCATTTCTTTATGTTGAGTTGAGGAACTTTGCTTCCTCTGTTTTGTTCGAAATTATCAGAAATTTCATCACGGTATCAGAGCATCGTTCTCTATTCGATTCTGTGATTTTGTTTTTGGAATTTTAGCATAAAAAATCTCACATGACATATTGAACGCCATGATCGAGTCATGTTGACCTACTACATTCTCTGCATTTTTAGAAAAGCATTTTTCTTTCTTTTGTTTCACATTTACATTTTCTTTTTCTTATTGCACGTTCAAGTTGTGTTCTATCTGATTTTTCATGTGAAAATGATGCTCACCTCCTTCATTCTCTGTATTTTTGTAAAAACATTTTGGTTTTTCATTTATATAACATTTATGTGGTGTTATATTTGAGTTTTCATATCCATTTTCATCATGTATTTAGATAGATTATTTGGATGCTTTAGCCATGTTGGTTGTGTTAGTTTGAACCACTTGCTCATCTTTGGCTCTTGCTAATGGTTAGATACAGTGTCCCCATGTTGGTTTTATTAATAGTAGATGAAGCTAATATCTTAATTAAATGGATTTTTCTCTTAAAGTTGTTTTTTAATTTTGTAAGTTTTCCTCGACTATTTTTCAAATGGTAGTTTACGAGAATTTTTATTTTTTTTAAAATATTTAATATTTAATATGATAGGTATATAACAAATGAAGATTGAAGGTACTTCTTAAATATCATTATTTAGTTACGTTATCAAATTTTGCTATGATTTTTTAGCTAAAGTCAAAAAATAATATTTTTCATATTCATTTATTTTATGGACTTTGAAATACATTTATTCAAATTAATATCATCATTCTCACCTTTGTAGGGTTGGATATGCACTTTAGCTTACACTTTGAATATAAGCAATGAAGATTTCTTCATGAAACTTTTTATTTTTTTATCCATATTTTTCTCAGATTCGAACTTAAACAAGAAAGCAACAAATTACATATATAACTATAAATACAAGATGCAACAAAAATAACACTTCCTTTCATTAATATCAAATATTGAAATATGCTTTCAAACAGAATGGAAATAAGACGAGCTCGAGCGATGATAGTTTGTCTCTGAGAAAAGATGTGGCGACTAAATTCCTCTGAACTATGTTACAATGAGGCTCGAAGGTGTATTTATTATAAATAAATAATGAAAAACCCTAAACATCCAAAAGACTAAATCTAGGAGATGAAGCACCAAAATGATGGGCCTCGTTTGGTTAAATTGATTTATCAACTTCTCGGGGTCTTAAATTTAGGATATGATATCCATTTGACGTGCACAATGCCTCGTTAGAAAGATTTATCCGAGGACTACAACTTTCGAGTGGAAAACATGATCGGTGACCAATTTTTGTCCCAATTTTCACAAAAGATGTTGTTTTGGGTTGCAAAATGGCTCTGGAATTTCACGACGCGAAAAACTACACAAGATAGTGAATTGTGCTAGGATTAAGGAAATTGAAAAACTGAAAGAGATAGTGGTTGGGATCCAATTGGAATGGGCTGGTGACCACCAACATCCTCCTGGATCATTCTCTCTCTTTTCATTATTATTTGAATTTCCATTAAAGTCAAGGTTTTGATAAGAGATTGAATGCTTGTAAAGGAACTTGGAATTTATGTCTAGATCTAACATTATTATTTCAATGCTCTTAGTGGTGTTCTTGATGTACACATGAATTTTTGAAAACTTGTTTATGATTAATATTTCAATATATATCCACAATGATCCATAATATCTATAGATTAATGTGCTATGTATCCTTCCCTTTGTTGGTCTCTTGATCTTTATAGTTTGTATATGTTATTTTCTTAGCATTATCATTTTCAAAGTGAGGATTATGTCATGGAGAGATCCCCCCATGGATGGGTGAGAATTCAATTAGATTGACCCTTGACATGGGATAAATTGTGGGGTAAACTATAATTTTAATTTCCACTAGATCTAGTGCAATTGATACTAATACATGCTATGAGAAGGAATATTGTGGCCCCTAGCGATTTAGTGGCCATCGTTTTTGAAAAACCATCAATATCTATATTTACAAACCGAGAGAAATTATAACAATTAAGCATATACCTCGAGTTGCTAGTTGTAGATTCCTCCTATTCCTTTGCTCGTACACCTCCTTGGCCCTCACATGACCATGAACACTATGATATTTTTAGGTTAGTGTATAGATTCATTTTGAAGTCAAGCAACATAACTTTACCATGATATATTCTCTCTTAATCCCTTGGAATTCCTTCCTTATATACACTAATGGAGGAGGCTAAATGATTTCTCTATACCTCTGGAACATAGTGAACTTTACATCTAATATGAGGTCCCAAGCTTATGCTGTGAGGTATTGAATTATCCTAGTGCTAATATCCTTAAATATGAGTAAATAGAAAAGTATTAATGGGTGGTCACATGCTGCAAGTGTTTTAGTAAGGAATTGGTCATGCCTTGTTAGTGGTGCAATAAGCAATCATTCATTTTTAGTGGCAAAGAATGCATTTAGTCATACCTTACTAGAGAATTATGAAAAAATATATCTCCCACTAAAACAGAGAATATAGGAAAGAAAAGATGAATTCTCTATAGAATATCCATAGTAGCTCGTCATTGAATCTTAGGGTTGAAAATAAAGCTATATTAGATTCCCCATAATGCGTGGGGTAATAAGAGAAGCTTATGGTAAAAATGTGTTATAATAATACTAAATGGGAAGTAGTATAGGAAATGAGTTCAAGTTCAAGGATCCAGTAAGTACCTACAACAAATCATCGACCAAACATATATTGATAATCTCCAAGTTAGGAATACCCATTCTAATAAAGGAAACAAAGTGTGGCTACCAACAAATATAATATAGATCCATGTAATAAGACGCAAGCCCACATCCACAAAAACATATGTGGTGTATCAACGTCATCATGTGATTTTAGTCATAAGAAAATATAGCATGGATATATATCATAATATAGATTATGAAGGGATCTAATACCAACAATAGGGCTTAAGTGTTCTTATTAGTACTCATAAGATAATGATTTTCTCCATCACAACTCGGAAGGGGTAGTCTAAATGAGCAGCGTCACCAAAGGCCAAGGTCTTTGTGTTAGCCTCAATGGTACAATTCTAGGTAATGTGAATATATTTATCAAGATCAAGTATAATATGACTATCTAATTAATACCCTTAATGTGTACAATTAATAGACATGAGGGGACCCACCAATAATGAAAATGTAGCACTAAGGTAGCTAGTACAATCCAACAAGTGGTAATAAATGATCTAATGTTGAAAACCCATATAATATATTGATCAAGAGTCAATCAGGTGAACCCATTATTAATCATTAAAATCCTTAACACCAATGACTACAAGCTCTAAGGTACTATCTAGTTTCTAAATCTACTTCTTATATGTAGCTGACATCGATAAGAAAAAGATATATTATAGGAGGGTCGTAGTGTATCCCCATATATTGACATTAAATATATATCATCAAAATATTTTGAAGAGATAGAATGACCAAGTATAGTTGATACAAGGATGGTCATCATGGACTATAAATTACCACCTCCGGCTTATTTTGATTGAACATATAGCATGATTCATTTATTACCTACAAGCATTGACTCAAGAACACCAATTATATAGGGAGACATTGCCTTAGGCATTGAACCACTCTCCATGTTGACTAGAAATAAACCAACTAAATGAGTAAATGACTTATGTTGATGGTACAAATTCTAGTAAAGTTATATCCCGATAGTAGGAAAAATTTTGCAATTAAGTGCCTTGATCAAGATTGACATGATTAATTGCTACTACATTTTAGAAGACAAAACCGATATGGGTTTCCCTCCACTATCTTTTTCTTCTTTTTTCGTTCCCGTATTAATTTTAATAGTTCAAAAGAGAGATAAAATTATGTTTCATAGGTGTCCTTTTCAACGTTTCACAAACATGAAATAGAGTTAAAAGTATTCTTTTCTAAGGAGAAAAAGTAGGACTACGGAATTCATCTATCCTTCAAGTGCATGGAAACAAACTATACAAATAGAATGCAAAATGGTGTTGGAATGTAAAGTCCACTCATTACATCTTATCTCCCCGTGGGTAGAATAATTGCTAAACAAAGAAAATCTAGTTAAAATGGTTAGAGATTAAGAGTGACTACAATTGAAAGGTATGAAAAAAGTAAATAGTGATGCATCTCTAGGAACTATATCATAAGTAGTGGTATGCACATGCAACCAAAAAGAAATAATGCAACCAGAAAGAAATAAAAAATGATAGTAACAGTTTTAGGAAAATGATAGAAGAGAATATTGAGGAAAAAGAATGAGGCTCAACCTAGAGTCATGTTGTGGCTAAAAGAGGGATCCTAGGTGTGACCTTTCTTACACTTGATATCAGTGAAAGGAACCTAATGAGAACCTCATTTATTTGCTACCTCGAATATACCTCCTTCACCTTGTTAGTGCTCAATAGTAACCCATCACTCCAACAATCCTCGTTAGTTGTGTACCCATCACTTTGTTGCAAGGATACACCCTATCACCCAAGATACAACTTGCCTTTATCTTGGGGGTGATGAAGCTCAAAACTATAGAATTGGTCCATCCCGAGGAGATCAACATGACTTATGTTATCTAACTAAGCTTATGGTAAAGTATTGAAGAAGTTTCATATCTTCTCATGGGCCCAGGTGCTTAGATACATCCTCTCAAATTTAGTAAAGGACTATTTAGTCAGACCCTCCCAAGGGTTATACAACAAATCAAAGAATATGATAAATAATGATGGTGAAATCTCACTAGAGTAATGTTCTGATGCATATAAAATGAGTCAAGTGATATGTAACTTCGTGGGAAGAGGAGAAATAATGTGTAAAAACCCAAGTCAAAATTCCATGTAATAAAGTTAATAAAGGAAAAATAATAACCAAGGTCATGGGACATGTATTCCGAGCTAAATGGTGGGAAAAACATCCTAGTGCGGGTGTTCATTTGGTTTATTGTGGTTAAGGAAATTAACAAAGGCAATGGAAAAGGCTTTAGAAAGGAAAAGTGGCATTAATTTGCATTTTATTTATGAAATTAGTGGAATGAGGTGACAAGGAAGGTGAAAATTCACAGGTTTCATGTGAGGAGGAAAATGAACGAAAATGACGAAAATAGAGGCCTAATTGATAAAAAGGATTCTGAGGATTAGTTCACAACATTTTCTTAGTTTAACATTTTGTTAGTTCATTTTTGGAGCTCTCTTTATCTACCCTCTCTCTCTCTCTCTCGTAGTCTTGGACACTTAGAGTATTCTTGGAGCATTATAGAATTGGAGGAAAGAAGGAAAAATAAGGACAAGAAAGAAAGAGGAAGTAAGGGTCAAACAAGGAAGAGCATAATTCAAGTGCCTGCAACGGGATTACTTGCAGGTATCAAGTTGCATGTATTATTTTCTTGCTAGTTTTGGTGCATGAAACATGAGTTTTTGTTTTTGGTTCTCTTGCTATCATCGGAATGGGTCTTGACAGGTGTGCTATTGTCTTTCAGCCTTGCCTTGCCATTTTCAAATAGCCACAATGTGATGGGTTTCTCTTCCTTTTGTTAAGTGGGATTTCTAGATGGATTCAAAGCTCAATGGGATGGTCTCATGATTAATAAAAATGCCTAGAAATCCCTTTGTGGGATATGAAATAAACCGTGGTTGTGAGTACGATTGATTCGGCCTAGGAATCCCTTGACTGGTAAATGTGGGATAGAGAAAAGAGACAAGAGGGTGGAGACAACCAAATTTCTTGCAGTTTAGGTGGAGAGATCTTGAGGCATCCGTGCTTGTTTAGGGCCTAGTGCCCTAGTGGGATTCTGGTAAAGCTTGGTTGTATTAATGAGGGTTTGGGGCCTAGGAATCCCTTGGTGGATACATGGTAAAACTAAAGGAAGCCTTCATTGGTTCTATTGTGAGTTCCACATTCATGCTTGGAATATGGCATGGGGTGATTGGCTGAAAGAAATAATTGGTTTAGCCCAATCTATGGTGGAGTGGTTCATGGAATTCCCTGACTTGATTGAATTTTTTATATATTAATAATAACTCATTTTCATTTGGTATTTGATGTGTAAATGTACATGTTAATATGTGGTTTGTATGGTTGTTTTACTCTTGTTATTCTATTGGTTATATGTTGATTATAAGCATGGTTCATGACATACTTTGGTTATGCATCTAATCATGATTTGATTAGTATAAGAAATGTGAATGAATATGTCACATAATAGATGATAATGAATATATTGTGATAGGGTGTCAATTCTTCTTGATGATTCTAAGATAAGTGTGAGACCCCTATGCTCAAATCTATGGTTATGAGCTCTAGATTACATGTTTGTGATATGTTTGATGAAATACATGTCATGTCAAGTAAGGATCATGTCAATGTTTAAATTAGTAGCTTTAATTCATTGTTCTTTATCGCTTCTAGATTTTTCATGAAGTTTTGGGCAGATGCCTAAGACCTAACCCTAAAAATGTGGCACATAATATTGGTTCACTCACTCATAACTTCCTAAAAAAATCCACAGTCACATGCATGTCTCGTTATGGGAGTGACTAAAGGCTCTCATTCGCATGCATGACTTGTCATGGGAGTGACTAGGGGTCTATCTCAACAAAATGACAATTTGTCTCAGGGGTTGGGCACCTAGAAGGGTTGGTCTTCTCCTAAAGATTTTGTAGCTCTTGAGAAAGGTCAATTATATTTTTTCTTTGTTGGTTCCACTTCCTTAACTATACATGGGGAGTGGAGTCACATCATATTAACACTTCATCACATTTTTAGCCCATTCAACCAACTAGCTTGCATAAATGTGGGAGGAGGATGTTACAAAGTAGTATCAGAGCATGGTTCACACCTTGGACTATATGGGAAGAATGTGTTTGTCATGCATACATGTTAGTTTCATATGTGTTATTTATGCTTGTGGTATGTGTACTTGTTGTGTAGGCATTGTTGCAGTTGTGTCATCATGTGAAAATTTATTGTGTTGTTATTCGATGTATTTGTTGTGAGTGTGTGTTAGTTATCTACTTGTTATGCATGTCAATTTCAATACGTCATTATCCATACATTGACCTAGTTATAGTTGTCATGAATGAGTTCATGGTATTTGGTTGGTATGGTCATGCATGATAAGTGGATAATGGTTGAAATGATGTTTATGTACTGATATGATTATGTTTATACATGTATTTCAGTAATATGGTTGATCTTGTAGATGAGATATGTTCCCATGAACTATACTAAGGTATGTTGATTACATTATGTTTTCGTTTAAGCTAGCATGGTATACTTGTAGGAAGAATATCAATGATGACTAGAAATATGGTAGACTACAGTTCACAAGAAAAATGGCGGTCGGCACTATTGTGACTTAATAGACACATTGAGAAGTTTGAAGGAAGAAATAAGAAGTTGCAAAGGAGATAATGAAAAAATCATTCAAGCACTGGAGAAAAAGGAGAAGTTAATGTAGTAATCCTTCAGATTTTGTCAGACTTACATAGACAAGGACTGCTTAGGATCAGCCATGGGCAGGAGGATAGGAATACTGGGGAATATGGTAAGGGATATCATGGTGGGAATTGGTTATATAGGGATGACACAATCAGAGATGGTACGTTCTTGAATAACATGATAGAAGATGAAATGGATATAGGTTCTATTCTAGTTTTAGTTTTCACAGGTACAATTTTCATCATCATTATCATCCTTACAGTAGGAGTGATAGCGAATAATTTGTAGACAAGTTCAAGAAATCGAAGCCACCTATCATTGATGGGGATTTGAAGAAGACAGAGGATGTAGAGGCATGGCTACTCAGGATGAAGAAGTACTTTGAGCTGCATCATTACACAAAGAAAATTAAGGAAAAATAGTTATTTTCAGCCTCAAAAGGAAAGCAGACATCTGGTGGGAAGATGTGAAGTGAGTTAGAGACATCATGATATAGGAGTTGAGTTGGCATGAATCGAAGATACTTTTCAGGAATAAATGTTTGTCAATGAGGTATTATGATAGCAAAGCCAGGGACTTCTATGAGTTAAAGACAAAGACAGGGAATTCCATGAGCTAAAGATGGGGTTGATGATAGATGAAGAGTATACGACTATGTTCCTAGAGTTGTTGAGGTATGTATCATATCTTAAGGATGAAAATGCAGAATTTTAGAGATTTGTTAGTGGAATTCCATTATAATTTAAAGATCGAATTGAGTATGATGAGCCTCAGTTACTTGAAGAAGTTAGTGGGAAATTGAGGAAATATTATGACAAACCAAAGTGTAAGTCAAAATCTCAGTAAGATTGGAAAGGGAAAGACAAAGCTAAAGGTAAATGGAAGGGGAATCAAACAAAACCTTAGAATGAAGGAGAGAAAGAAAATATTGCACCTTACAAGAAGATTAATGGGTCACAACTTGGAGGGTAGCAAAATAATGGTGATATAGTAAGGGATAGTTGCACTATTGTATATGTGGAAAGGATAATCTCAATAGGGATTTTCCACAAAATTTGGGTGGTAGGCCTCAAATTTAAAATGCACAGGACATGTACACATTTGTGGATGTTAGGTAGAGAATTCCAAGATTTATGCAACGCAAGATAACATGAAGTAGGATCCCTAAGCATTTATTATCGAGATGGATGATAATATTTGTGATCAAGTTGTTTCTATTTTGATTGACCCTGGATCTAATTATACTTATGTAATTCCTGGCGTGGTGGATAAGTGTGGTTTTAATAAAGAAGTGCATGTAGAATCTTGATTAGTGTAGTTGGCTATAGGTACAAAGAAAATAGTACATCAATGGGTAAGATATTGTGCATTTTAGTTGAATGATATGCCTACCTCAAAACATTTGAATGTACTGTCATTGGGATCATATATATTAGGCCAAAAGGCATGACCAAAAAATCATAATGACCTTCATGAATTTTTAATGTTATTTTCAGAATGTCCTCACTATTCATTCTAATTTGATCATATCCTAAACAAGGATCCAACTTGGTGAAGTAATTTTTTCCATGTAATTCATCCAAAAATTCATAAATGACAAGAATGTGAAATTTATCTTTAATAGTGAGCTTGTTGAGCTCCCTCTAGTTTGGACACATATGCCATGCTCCATCCTTCTTATGTATCAATACTACTGTAGCACATAATTAATTTTGGCTAGGCCAAATTATACCTCCCTCTAGCATTTCTACAACCACGTGTTCAATTTGACTATTTTGGGCATATGGATATTTGTAAGGTTTGATCTTTGGAAGAATACTTCTTAGAACCAAGTGAATGTAATGATCATTATCATGAATAGGTGGGAGTCATTTGGGAGTCTCAAATGCTTTGGAATGATTGTCCAAGATTATTTGAATATCTAGAGAAATAGGTGATTTCGATGTTTTAACATCGAGTGAGCATAATTGTACAATTATACCTCGTTGTTCTTCCTTCAAAATATTTTTCATGCCATTATAGTTAATTATCTTCCCTATTTTCCCTCTGATGCCCCTTAATTCAATTTCTTTTCCATCCCAAAAAATTTGAAGAATCGTTCTTGAAAATTAAAAGCTATCGTCCCTAAATATGGGAACCATTAGACTCCTAATACAACATCAACACCACCCATTGGAATGGAAAGCATTGGACTTCTAAATACACATTATCCCATGGTTAGATTGATATTATGAAACTTCCCTAAGAAATTTATAGCTCCTCCATTTGCAACCATCACTTGACACTCCAGTGTTGGACATAAAAAGAAATTAAATTCATTAGATATCTTGCAATGAGTAAAATTATGGGTACTACCAGAATCAATCAACACTATTACATTTATTTTCTTGATATATCCTTCTATCTTAGGAGTTTGAGGAGTGGTAATTCCTTCCAATGCATTGAAATATATGGTCAAATTCATTTCTTCTTTATGTAGGGTTGGTTCATGATGTATATCCTCTTATTTTGATGTTTTTTGTTCCTTTTCTTCATCCTCTTCAAAATCCATGTAAAATAATTTCTTCTTGGCCCACTTATGACCCTTACAGTATTTTCTATCACGACTCTAACAAAGCCCCTTCTCTCTTGTTTCCTTCAGTTGTTCTGGTGTCAACCTTGTAGGTTGTGGGAGGCTAGGAGAAGCAATAATTCCATATTTACAGTTGTGAGTGGTAGAATTCCTTATTGCCATAATTTTTCTTCCCATGTTGAATGCCTTCTCTAATGAATTACATTCCCAAAGGAGAATCTCACATTGGATGTTATCCTTTAACGTCCCTATGAAGACATCAATCCTATGCTCTTCTATAATATCATTTACCTTAATATTAAATCATTAGAAGTCTTCAATGTGCTCCGCCATTGAACCCTTTTGGTTTCTATTTGTCAATTGGATAAACAAGTTATTTCTCTTTTTATCCTTATAATTTACTACTAATTCTTCCATAAAAAGTGTCTTAAGTGATAATCAATTTATGAGAACAAATTCTCCATACCACACAAACTGATTTTGTTTTAAATAGAAATATGAAAAGCGTACCTTTTGTGTATGTAGAATATCATGTAGATGAAAGAATTACTCCATCTGCGGTATCCATGTTACCAGATCCTCGCCATCAAACTTCCTCATATATCTTTGGAATACGATCAACCTTAAATTAAACATTGGATTCTCTAACATCCTCATTCATATTCCTTTTCTCCTTATCATGATTTTCATGGATTACACTATCACCAGTGGAAAGCCTTTCTTGAAGAAACATTTTCAACCCTTCTAACTTGACATTCATCATGTCAATGTCTACTTTAAAAACTCTTATGTCTTCTTTTAAACCATCCTTCAAATTGTCCATGTTGCCTTTTATTTTTTCTTATAAACTATTCATCTTACCTTCCAGTTCATTTTTGGTCACTCTTTGTGAAACAAAATCTTGTTTCACGTGGTCTCATAATTTTGATATATCATGTTGCATTTCTTCCTCTTCTTCAAGCATCATAGTAGAGCTTTCATGTTGCTTGGTTTTTTCCACTTTTAGGAGCTTGATCTTGAAACTCTTTTATCTCTATAATTTCAGCTTCCCAAGGTCTGAAATTCCATCTTATGTTACCGCTATGAGTATTCTCTCCAGTTACACAAGTGAGGCCAAGATTGGATTATTCAAGATAAAGTTATGTTTAATATCCCACAATGACGTGATTATGGACTAGTTAAATAGAGAGAAGTTATACGGGATGTGACATGTCACTATTTTAAACTTTGACCCTAAAATTGATACAAAAAAACTACAATTCATGCATTTTCAATCGCCCTTTATGAAATTGAAATTTGATGCTTGAAGTGAAACTTATGAAAATTTTCATTAGGTCACATGTTTGAGACTAAATCTTGAAGCATGCAAAATCCCTAACTTCTTCAGACCATATCTCACGAAATATAGCAAACCAAGATCTAAAATTTTCACATGTTGTTCACTAATATCTCAACTCCACATGGTAATAATTTTAGCTTCTGAAGCCTTGTCGAAAGGAAGTTGTAGTGAAAATTCCTAGATTACCTTTTTGAAGCATCAAAACCCTTGAATCTAAAGTTGTGATAGAAAATGTTAGGCAACCAGATCATAAAACAAAAGAAAAGAGAAATCAACGACTTGATAATTAGCCACATTGATGGGGAAACGTCCTTGACATCACATAAATGAGCAATTCTTGGATGATTCAAGTGACAAGGCCTCCTTGGTATATATAAGAGTATAAGGGGTTAGAATATAATTAAAGCCTACATAACAATAATAATGTAAGAGAACAACAGTAAAAATAGTGGGCTTCTATGGGTGCCAACAATAACAGTATGGGGGCCGCATGGGCAGAACAATAACAATAACGAAGCTTCACTAACAATAACAATAATGGGGCTGCACTAGTATTATAAAGACCTAAAATTCCCCCATATATTCAAAGTTATAACCTCTGATATCCCCTTAAAATTGATGCAAATTGATAGAAATGACTCAAATCGGACATCAATGACAACATCGACAACTTTGAAATGAATGAAAACACTTTTCCAAACAATCTCCCACTTTGGCATGGACAATAACAAATCCAAGAATTTCTAGTCATTGATGTAAGAACTAATTCACAATGTTTGTTCATTCACCCCATTTTACATCAATCATAAACGTGTTTGGCTACTTTATATTTGACCATTCTCACCCTAAGGAAATAGAATAGGTTATTGATGATTGCTTCTTTTTGCACATTCTCTTCATGAGATTCAAGAAGCCAATTCTTTATCACTCTCTATCTTCTAATTCATATATATACCATTGACCATACTATATATGTTGTAGGGGTCTCTTAGGCCTATGTATGCCATCATACATAATACACTAAATAAATGCGGGTAACACTTAGTAAATATATAAAGTAAATTAAATGAAGGATTAGTTACAATGGGTACAACCATTCCAATCACATCACCTATGTATAAGCATGCATGAAGGCTAATAAAAACATGGCTAGTATTCCTTACAAAATTCTATTTTTCATTGTGTATTTTTTTGTTTTCTTGTAGTTTCTATGAGGTAGCCTGTTCTTGTACATTATAATTTAGTCTTATAACATGTGGGCGACATCATCGAAAAGTGAGGGAGTGGGATGAACCTACACAAAGCAAATGAAAAGCTTAGAATGCAAGAAAATATGTGTTTGAAAAGTTGTGGCCCAAGGAAAGTTATTGTTGTTCGTGAACACTTAAGGTTCATGGAAGAGAAAATTTGTAACCTTTAAGAGGTAATGTAGAGATGTGAGGTAAATCTTCAAAGTAAAGAGGATCTATCTAAGATGATGTTGTTAAATATAGCTTGGGGAATATTATCAAGAAATTGTTGTGGATACTGTTATGAAACCAGCTCAAGAAAAGATATAAAAGATAGATCAACGCCTTAGAATTTAGCCTCTTCGAGGGGGAAACCTCCTTTACATTACATAAATGAACAATTTTTGGATGATACAGATGACAAAACCTCCTTTCTATATATAGGAGTCTAAGGAGTCACAATATAATCTAGCTGACCTAACAATAATAATATAAAGCCACAAAAATAACAATAGAGGGATTCTATGGGGCACAGAAATAACAATATGGGGGGATATAGGGGCACAACAATATAAATAAGGGGTATAACTACAATAGTAATGGGGTAATCACTAGTATTATAGGAACCCAACATGCCCCTCTGCTTCAAAAAAGTGTTGTACTCAACGCTTGAGTAGCTCTGGATACTTCTGCATAAAATTCTCATCCTCCCATGTGGAATCTTCAGCGGATAAGTTCTTCCACTTGATAAGATACTCTAAAATTGATCGATTTCGTAGCTGTCGAGTTCTTATTTCTATGACTGCTTCCGGTTCCAATATAACTTTTCCTTCCTCGTCAAGTTCTGGCAATATTGTTTGAACTGGGAGCTTGTCGCCTATAACCTTCTTTAAACATGAAACATGGAAAATTGGGTGCAATCGAGAAGCTG
>APFE030423831.1:0-16780 GCA_000404065.3 Pinus taeda | reverse complement strand
CAATCGGCAATCGGAGGAAGCTTTGGGGCAATTTGTTTAAGCATTATGGAATCCCCGATCGCCGATAGCGATATCGCTTGACTCGCATCGAGAGTTTAAAGGAGGAGAGTTTGTTATGTTCACGTCGCATTCCCTGATTGCTGATTGCGATATCGCATCGGAGCAAAAGGGAGGGGCCTTTTATTATTGGTTTTCCCAATACCTGTTGGTCACTTGCTTTTATCGCATCGGAGAAAATCAATGGGTCATGGTTATGCATCCTCTGTTATTGCGATATGCGATCTTGCGATCGCTTTATCGCAATAATAAAGAATTATTCGTTTTATTTTTAAAACCGATTATTTCAAAAGGTTTTAAGATGTTTTGTTTATTTCCGAACCTTTAGAAGAGTGATGGATTAATACCAATTTAATCTAAAAGGGACCCATTTCAAATTATAATTTTCTAAAGTAAGATTTTTTGAAATGGGGGGTTGTTGTATAGCACAACAGCTTCATTCTTAGTTGATTAATTCTATTATGGACATCCCGGTAATCATACCTATCAAATGCTAAAAGAAGCTCCTTGATGAGGTGTTCAAAAGAATGAATGGAGCAGGTGGTAGGGTATGACACCATCAGTTAACTCAACCTTCATGTGTGAGGCAAAAAATAATACAAGCCACATCTTCACAGTTAATTTCATAGTGTTCACAAAACTTAAGGAAAAAAGATGCATGCTCGGCAATGTATGTATCACCCTCACTATCAAACTTAAACTGAGACAAGTCATCAAGTTGTTCTGTGAAGATGAAAAATTTACCAGGGGATAGATAGAGAAACATTATGAGATTATGATTTGAGGATAAGCCATTTAAGATAAGAGATTCAAAACAGACTCAACAGGCACAACTTGTTATTTGGCCCTCTTTCTAGCACCAAAATGTTGACAGTATTGGAACCACCAACATGGAATGGGGTCTGCTCGATGAAAATTCCCAATTATACTTCGCACAATTTGGTGTTGAAGCCCTTTTGGAAATAAGGCCTGACTGCCATATGTTCTTAGAGATTTTCCTTAGCTACGATGGTCAGCACAAGGGAGTAATGTACATGTACTTTTGAATGAACGAGTATGGATTGTGTAATGTTTAGTTGCAGCATGTATCAAGGTTTTTCTACCAAAGGGGAGATAAAAGTGAGCCTTTAAAAGAAGAGTAATAGTAATAATCTAGTAGATACAATTGAGCATATACATATGGGTGAATCGTTGATCAACTATCGAAATAGTTCACGTAGAAGCAACAATTGCTAAAAGACATACAACACACCTTCAACAAGATGAGTACCAAAGTGACTGAAATAGTTCATTTTCCTTAGTACAGTTGAAAACAAATACATGTTTAGTTGCAGCATGTATCAAGGTTTTTCTACCAAAGGGGAGATAAAAGTGAGCCTTTAAAAGAAGAGTAATAGTAATAATCTAGTAGATACAATTGAGCATATACATATGGGTGAATCGTTGATCAACTATCGAAATAGTTCACGTAGAAGCAACAATTGCTAAAAGACATACAACACACCTTCAACAAGATGAGTACCAAAGTGACTGAAATAGTTCATTTTCCTTAGTACAGTTGAAAACAAATACATCATAAACATTCAAGGAAAAGTCTTACAATATTTTCAACATACGCATGAAAGTGTGCTAGCTCAACTAGCTTCGAGTACTAAGCAAAAGTTCCAAGATATATCAGTACAGTGAACACCACTAGATCCAATAGTGGAGCATTAAAGCAACCACTTGCTCCTCCAAAAGAACTATCTTCCTCTCTAATGCCTGATAGGAGGAGCCAAGGTGAAAATTATTTTGCATGAGCTATGAGGGTTTATATATAACAAATGGGGTGACTCTTCACCTCCCTTGTGACTCTTGGACTACCCTCATGACCATTGACCTTCCATATGACCTTTTGACTCCTTTATGACTTTTCACATTATATGAATGACTCTTACACTTCCACTTTACATTACATTTCTCATATATTGAAAATTACATAATCATATCCACAAAATATGTGGCAAATGATGACTCATATATCCTCTTGACATGACATCTTGACAATACATGACATGGAATTGTTGACATGGAATGTATTATGATATGGCAATGTCAAGCCATTCTTTCTACTACTATCTTCATGTCTTCTTAAAAAATGGTACATGTTCTTCTTCTTCCTCCTCCATAAGTCTTGAAGGTAGGGAGTCTTCACTATGATCTTGATCTCCACTTATTGTTACAATCTGGAATCCCTTCTTCTTCTTGTTCAATGATTAGCTTTGTCTTTGCAGCTACAAAGGTGTCTTCTAACAAGGTCTCCTTCTTCATCTCCTTCATCATCATCCTGTCATAGTGAGATATAATACTCGCAAGTGAAATCCACTCATGACAAGACGATATTAGTCTAAAAACTCCTAGTCTATCATGCTTCATGAAAATCATTAACTGAACTGGAAGGTGCTGAATTGAGATACTGGCTAAAGGATTATGCAGTTTCACAACTCAAGAGGTTAGTGGCCATGATTTAAGCTAGAGATTGCATAATGCGTAGTTCAGGAAGGATAGGACAGAGTGACTGCACAGTTAAGGGGATCAAGGAGGCAGGCTTGAGGCTTGAGGTTTCCCACTGCATAGTTCTGGAGGGAAAGAGGCCTAGGGCTTTCACAGTTGTGCAACTCAAGGAGTTAGGCTAGAAGCTTGAGGCTTGAGACTGCATAGTGCACAAATGCATTTGAATGGAAGGCAAGGTTGCACAGTTTTGGAGCTCAAGGGGCCAGTGTTGAGCATTAAGATTGTGTAGTGGGCAGTTATGGGTGGCAGGAACTGTGCATTGCAAAATTATAAGAGGAAAGGTTGAGTTTGAGGGTTAAGACTACGCAGTGCATAGTTACAAAGGGCTGAGTGAAGTCAAGTTGCTCAGGGAGGAGCTTTTCATAAATTGGTTAAGTGTGGGATCATTGAGGTCAGAGTGAACAAGGAAAAAACTTGCACATGATCGCACACTCATAACAATCAACAACACAATATTGATCAGTCAACAGACAAGAATAACATGATTCCCTTAATGCGACAATAATACAACAACTTCTTGCAAGTGTGACACTAAAGGTACACTTTGCGACGATAGTGACGACACTTGGGCAACAATGCATAAAACTTTGGGAATGATTCTAATACATGTATATAAGATAAATAAGACTCATTAACACCAAAGTTACCCAATGAAAAAAACCATAACTCCACTTATGCAATGTGCGACACTTTACATGCCCAAAAGATGACACTTGCGGCAGTAAGAGGAAAGTGCAAATGACACTTACAAAGTGTGAATGACATTGAAAGCGACACATGCCAGAATGAAGATAGCATGAAAATGACACTTATTAAAATTAAAAAATCAAAAGCAACACTCGTAAACATGTAAAAATACTTGCGAAATCGAAGGTGCGGAAAAGCAACAGTTGGAAAAACTCACCAAAATAGAAGAACAATCGCAACCAAAAGTGAGAGGTTGTCAATGAAAGTGCACACTAACCATCAGCATAGGTTAAACATTGCACAAGAACTGTCTTGATGGAATTGTGCTATGCATTTTCAAGATTTCATAAAAGGGAGCGCTTATGAACTTGTTGCGGACTAACCATGTGTGAGCAGGTGACTTTGACACTTACAAATTGAGAAGAAGACTAGAATAATTAACAAAGCATCGATCAACCATAAATTGACTATGGAATGAATGATCAAAACATCCATAGTAGGCTCCAAAATTCAAGTGTAGACCAAATTTTGGAGGGTGTTTGTCGCAACAATAACACTAGCCAACATCATTCCTAATACTTGCTAATTATGGCATAAAGTTAAAAATTGTCGAAAGGGTAAACCATGTCAATTCTAACAAATTGATATTATCTACTTTGGAGAACATTTGCATGAACCAAGTGTTAAACCTGTAATAGTTTTTTAGCAACAGTCCGCCATGAACCCAATTATTGATGCCCTATTACACCATCTAGAAGCCTTAAGAGATATTTCAAAATGTAGCTTGGTTAGCCTATTTTTAGAAGTTGCAGGTATTTAATGAATAAATTGCTTTGGAATTTGCATATGCTTTGAATGAGCAGGGCTCAATGGTTAGAGGAGTTAGGATTGATGTTCCAAATGAAGTCGTTGCTAGGGTGATGGGTTTGCCTCATATGGGAAGGCACTGGTTTTGTAAGAAAATAACAGTCCAAATAGCTAAAGCTACATTCTTAAAATAAGTTGAGGAGGTAAGGCATAAGGGAAGAGGGATTCATAAAACATCCCTTCCTCATCCTTGGGATATTGTAGTCTATTTTATTCATAAAATTATAGCATGTGAGGGGGATTTTGGGATTGTGTTTGACTACCACTTTTAGTTGTTAGCACATTTACGCAATGGACAATTAATCAATATTCCCTATTGTATTTTAAAATCATTACAACATATGAAAAAAGTTGTATGTATGGTGAATCATCCTAAAACATGCATAACTAACCATGGGTTGATCAAATAGATCATAATTGACTCATTGAAACAATGAGAAAGAACATGAACTAGATTGTTAGTAGAATCACATGTACAAACTCCTAAGGAGGAAAAGGGTGAAGTTGAAGAACAAGAGGAAAGTGTTGAAACAACCAAAAGTAAGGGGAGTTACACCTCCTAGGACTTGTCAAAGGGGTCTTCGAATTAGTCATTCTATGAAGAGGGCTCGTACTGAAGGATCGTTGGATATATCCAGTGGATAGTTTGAAATTTCTGGGTATGGATGCCCTATTGAAGAAGAGGCACCTGAAATAGAGGTACTCGAGAAAGAGACACCTAAGGAAGCACCTAAGAAATAAATGCCTCTACAAACAAGAGTAAGGAAGAGGTCATTTAAGAAGACATTTGGGGGTAAAAACCTTCAGAAGAGAGTGTGAGTAATTGTTACACCATCAACTACCTCAATGCCTACAGTCCATGCTACTATAGCAGAACCAAAGGAAACAAAGGAACTGGAGGAACAAATTGGTGAAGGAAAGAAAGAAGAACCCACATGGGCACAAGAAAACATTCCTTCATCGGGTAAGTCTTAAACTAATCCTCTCACTTAGCAAATTGATGAATTAAAAGAGGAAAATGAAAACTTGAATACACAACTTGTCATGCTCAAAGAACTATTTCAATTTAAGAAACAAACAGGGTTGGAAACCTTAACAGAGGTGGCATAAATAGTGTCACTTGTTGACACAACCAAAAAACTATGAATGGGTTGTAGACAAATAATTAAGGAGGCAAGTTGTGAGTATCCAACCACTATTTCTATTGGAATTCAAGTGGAAGAGCATGATGTGGAGTTCCATATCATTATTCCACAAGAACTTGTTGATGATGCTTCTATTACATAAGAACTAGCAGCTGAAGCAAAGCGAGATGGAAAAAATCAGTTTGTTGTTCCATAAGAAGTTGTTAACAATGTTGTTACTCCACAAGAACCAATAGTTGAAATAAATCAAATTGTTGCCCCATAAGAACCTATCAACTATGTTGCTTCTCCACTAGAACTAGCAGCTGAGATAGCACAATAGAAGGAGAATGGAAATGAAGAAATATTGTAGAGAGCTATTGAGACTACTATTGTAACAGAAGCTAATACAACTCAATCATAATATGAAGAGCTATTGAAATCAATATTTTTTTCTTGTGGAGCTAGACAAATGGAAGAGGTTGGCAATCTCATTTAAAAGTGAAGTTATCTCTTTGAGTAAAAAAAAGGAGATTGCTAACAATCTTAAGAGGACTTGGACTGAAAATTTGATGGTTTAGGACTCGGTAAAGATTAAAGAAGAAAGGAAGCAAGCAATATTGTGAGTAGGAGAATTGCAGGAAGAAGTAAAGTTATTACAGCAAGAGAAGGATATGATGTATGAGCTTGCAGAGAATGCGTTGATTTGCAGAATTCCTCGTCATCTTTTGGTTAACAACAATTAAAGAGCAATGACCATTTGTAGTAAGGGAAGTTCAAGCCTTCCTAGAAACTTTCCAAAAGGCCAAATTTTCAGAGCAACATCTATTGTGTGAGCTATATCTACTTGATTGTGTTTATTTTGGAGCAAGGAATTTTAATATTACACCCTATGTTGGATATGATCAACTAAGGGCGTTCATGTCATTTATGCCGAACCAAGTCAACTGGAAGGTCACTTGTGATACTGTAACAACAAATGAGGGAGTTATGAAAATACTTATCCAAAATCATCCAGGGCCCACTCAAACAATTTTAATGGCATATAATAAGATGTGGCATTACCCAACCACTAAAAATATGTTGATGGAATTCAGAAACAAGGTCTTGGAGCATTGTTCCAAGAGTATCATGGTACCGAGATAAAGTGTATTGGAAGGAAGTAGGCTTAGATGGGAAACCTGCATGGAGGAATTGAGGAATGAGAACACCTACTGCTTTCAAAATTTTGTACATGCTCTTTCTAGGGTAGCTCAATATGTAAAGTGTATCAAGAAAAGTGGGCTTGGTTGGTATGGACTCAGGTTCATATTTCCACTTATTTTCCTCCCTGTTTACAAGTACCAACACCCATACCAGATAGATGATGGATTATAGGAAGTGGAATTGTTTGTCTCCAGAGGATATAGAGCACCAATTGAAGAAACAATAATGGAATTTTACTTTCCAAAGTTCTGTCACAATATATCATAAACTAGTTATAATGGTTTGCATGAGGACATGCAAATGTTTAAGTTGGGGGGAGATGTTGCGACATAGAAATGACATCTTTTTACACCTATTTTCCCTACTTTTTCTTACCATTTTGACTCTCAAAGTTGTGCCTAATCACTTTGACAACCATCATTGACTAAATTATGTTTGATTTTTGTATATAATACTTATTATCTAGTTTTTCTTGTAATTTGACATAAAATCTAACTGCTTTAGGCTATTTTATTAATGAATTAGTGAAGGGTTGTTTTAGGGTGTGTGGCTTGTTGATATGATGTTATAGGACAATATCTCCCCAACTTTTCCCCACTAAGGATGGAACAAAGACTTTGTTGACGCTATTGGTACACAATGAGCTTATTTTGGATACTCTATTCTCCTATGTTTACCAACAAAGATTGATTTGGACAGAAACCTAGTCAAAGCCAACTTGACCATTGAAAGGAGACATTCATGGACATTGCAGATGAATTATTTGAAACAATTAGGATTCTCAATTGATAAATCATTGTAATTTAGAATTGAGAGATTCTGATGATGATCTTGTTTTTCAAAAATAGGAATGTATTCAGAGATTATAAAAGAATGTATTGTTTTCCCATGAGGCATGCATAGATAGAGATCAGAGGAGGTAGTACAAACATTGTAATCATGTGTTTAAAATTTTCATTATTGCAAATATCTACTATTTGTGGCTCCATATCTTTCTCCTGATTTCCTTGTGTGCTGTGTAAAATCACCAGCCCCTGCTAAGAAGGAAGGGCCCTCATTCTTAGTAGGGATCACTAGTTAGAGAGGTATTGTAGCAATGTATTTATTTTCTCTTAGTTGTGATTCATGTGTGATTTACTATTACTGTTATAGATCTTTTTCATGCATTGAGTTGTTGCAAAATTATAACCTCTATCATTATGTAACATCATAGGTATTGGAACAGTCCCTTCATTAGTGTGATAGTTACTTTGTTATTGTTACATTTCTTTAGTTTGTTTATTTCATTGAATGGGTGTTTCAATGATGGTTGAGTGTTTAATGGTTTCTCGATGTGTTGTTTCTTTTGAATAAGAGTGATTATGTGGCAAAGTGTGATTTTTCCTGCAACATGTGTCTTTTCTTTCTAAAAGTGTCAGCAATGGTTTGGAGTGTGACAACAAATGAGCTTTGGCTGTTGAGAGTGACATTACAACATTTGGTTTTGAGATTTCATTAGAGCTAGTTGCCATCTATTCCTGCATATACTTTGTATGATAGCCTTGAAGCAAAAAGCCTACCCAAATTAACAATTTATGTGTGACTAGGATTGGTTGTTCTTAATTAAAAAAACAATTGATTTGCCCAACAACTTAGACATCATACAATTTGCAACCTTTCTGACTACACCTCTTCATTTGCAACATTGATATTTTCCTAATAGTCACAAGTTTTCTTATCTCTTGTAGCACAACTCTTCCCCCTTTATCATCAAGACATTGCATTAACTTGTTGTTGCAATTGACTTTAGTCTTATGGCCTACTAGCCAGTCCATATTGACTAACATGTCATATGAACCCAAACACAATAGGTTCAAGCCTGCAGACATGGGCATGTTGTTTATCACTACTAGGCATGACTTCACCACATATCCATCTTACCTCTTAGTGTTTATTACTAGCTGAAATAACCACGAAATTTCATGAAATATCTTCTGTAATGCACACTTCTTTCCAACCTTTGGACTAACATAATTGGAATTAGAAGTTGGATTAATCAAAATCAAAAGTTGGTTATCAACCATACCTTCCATCTTGATCACCAATACTTGGTGATTGACCTACCTGTTATCCAATGTGACATAGATTTGTGGCACATTCCAAGCCACATCATTCACTATCTCTACTTCTTGCATATTGTACAACCTTGGACCGTTCCATTGTCATTGAGGGCAATGCTTTTTCCTGTGGTTTTCTCCAATCCAACATTGTATAGGTCCTCTTCTAAACCCTTCGGCTTCCTCACCTATAGGCATAGAGAATCAATCTCTATTAGTAGTAGTGGATTTTTTATAAATCTCGCCCTTGACATGAGTGGTAAACTTCACAATCCTTCTTCCTCATTGATCCTATAGTTTTTTGCCCCGACCTCTAAGGTAAGGCTTACCACTTACTTTCCAATCAGTTTGAAACTTTGTCTTATGCTTGGACTATTTATAGTAATACTTTGTCTTTTGCATGGTGTCCTCCAAGGTTTTTAGCTCATCAAACTCTATTATGTCCTTGTAAGCCTGTGGAAATCCAATGAGATACCTCTAGATCTTTACCTTCTCATCCTTGATGTAAGGAACATACCTCAACAACTCCAAGAATTTGTTGGTGTACTCATTAGTTGTCAGTTTCCCTAATTTGTGCTCACGAAGTTATTTGATATTATTGTCATAGTAACTTTTAGATAAGTAGTTCTTTCATAAATATCTCTCAAATCTCCTCCAGGAACACTATTTTTCTCTAATTTCCTTAACATTCATCAGGTCTTCCCACTAGATATCAACCTTACCTTTTAAGTTTAAAATGGCTACTATTGCCTTCATATTCTCAAAGTAATCATACACCTTTAAATACTTCTTCATCCTCAATAATGGCTTTCTTCACCTCTCCATCAAATGTAGTAGGTTTTTCCTTCTTAAATTCTTCTGGAATCAAATCATTCTCTTTCCTTTTCTGCCGAGAATGTCTCTTAGTTGCAACACTAGACAATTGCTCATGACCTCTCGTTCTTCTCTCTAGAGTACTTAGTGCATGTCGGTCCAGGAGGTAACTCCGCGAATTGAATTGTGCTTTGCATTAAGATGGAACATGGAAATATACATGGAGAGGGAAACTATTGGGTTTCATCTCCCAATGCCTCTTCGTCATCCAATTCTCTTTATTTTTATATTTACAATATTGACATGGATTTACCTAATCCCAAAGATTAGGTGTCAACATCCCTCCCCCTTAATCTGAAGGGATGTTGGTGAGTCCAAGCATCATTCTAAATCTTTCAAACTTTTCTCTTCCAGGTGCTTTGGTGAAGATGCCTACAATTTGCTCATTTGTGGAACAATGGCGTAGTTGGATTGTTTTGGCCTCAACATGATGTCGAATCAGATGGTATTTTGTATTGATGTGCTTTGTTTAATCATGGAACTTTGGGTTCTTGGCCAACTTGATTGCAGAAGTGTTGTCAATCAAAAGGGGAGTTGCATGCACTTGTTTCTCTTGCAAATATTCTAGAATTTTCCTGGGCCACACAATTTCCTTTATTGCTTCATCTGCTGCCACATATTCTACCTCAGTTATGGAATCTCCTGGAACTGATTGTTTGTGTGACCTCTAGGAGTCATCTCTTGATCCAAGACTCATAACATAACCTGAAGTAGATACCCTAGTTTCTTTATCTCCATCGAAGTCTGAATTAGAGTATCCAATCAAGCTGAAGTCACCCACCTGTCTATACTGAAGTCTAAAGTCTTAAGTTCCCATCAAGTACTTTAGAACTCTTTTTGCAGTAGACCAATGACCCTCACAAGGCTTTTGCATAAACCTAGAGAGGATTCCGGCAACAAATGAAATGTCTAGTCTTGTAGTAGTAAAGTACTTGAGACTTCCTACGAGTTGTCTATAGTTCGTTGCATCCTCAAATTATTTTCCTTCAGTGGATGTGAGATTTAAGTTATGTTCGATTGGAGTAGTCAAAGGATTGCACTCAACCATGCCAAAAATGTTCAATAGATCTCCAGTGTACTTCTTCTAAGAGAGGAATATAAGCTTTGGATGTTGAGTTACTTCAATACCAAGATAGTAGCAAACATAGCCGAAATCCGTCATTTCAAAAAATTTACTCAATTCCTTCTTTATGGATGCAATGTAGCTCTCATTGTTCCCTGTCATCAGAATATCATCTATATACACCACAAGATATACAACTATTTTTCCAACTTTCTTGATAAACAAAGTTGCATCATCAAGATCATAATGTTTGAAGTTGAGTTTCAGAAGATGCTCAGTTAACTTCTCGTACCAAGCTCGTGGTGCTTGCTTGAGGCCATACAATGATTTTACAAGCTTGCATACTTTGTGTTCCTGACCCTTCATAACAAATCCTTCTAGTTGGGACATAAAAACATTCTCTTTCATATCTACAATCAAGAAAGCAGTTTTTACATCCATTTGATGAACTTTCCAACCTTTCTGAGTTGTCAAGGCAAAGAGTGTCCTGATGGTAGCCCATTTTGTTGTGGGGGAAAAAGTATTCTCATAGTCAACCCCTTCCTTTTGTGCAAAATTTTTTTCCACAAGCCTGAATTTATGCTTATCAAATGAGCCATCTACTTTATACTTGTTCTTGAAGACCCACTTGTAGCCTATTGGTTTGGTTCCCAATGGAGGATCAACCAGCTTCCAGGTGCCATTCTTTATTAAAGAATCATATTATTTCTGGATCACTTCTTTCCATTCATCATGAGAAGCAAATTCTTTGAAGGAATTTGGTTTGAAATCTGTAGACAAATTCAGTTCACAATCATAGGAAAGATCCATATCAACTGGTGAATCAGGATTGTCTACATCACCTCCATTCTGTATGTTTGAGTTTCTTGTTCCTGTCTTTCCAACCTCATCAGGATGAACACTTTCAAGTGTCTTTGTCAACCATTTTGGAGGACCTTTCCGAGATGGCTCGGACTGCTCAATTGACTTAGTTGGGGCTGAATCAAGATTTAGTCTCCCAATTATGTCAATCACATCACTCAAAGTGTCATCTAGATCAATGGTTGGAGGTTCATGCGAGGGAGAGAGTGCTTCAGAAGAAGATTCCATAGATTGATCTAGTATAGGAATCCCCCCTTCAAGATGTGGAATCTCATTATCAAACTCTTGAAAAGATTTTGCATGTCTGAATTTATCCAAGCGATCAAACTGTCGCTCAACAACATTGTCAGCCTTGGAAGATTCAATAAAGATAACATATTTAGTTATTATAAACTTCTTATTGACTTCATCATAGAGACGATATGCTTTGGAGGTATTTGAATACCCCAAGAAGATACATTTGTGACTCCTTGCACGAAGTTTGTTTCTCTGTTCCTTGATTATCAAGGCATAACAGGTGGAACCAAAAAACCTGAGATGCCTCATGAAAGGAATGTGGCCGTACCACATTTCATAGAGAGTCTTGTTTTTTATAACATTAGATGGACACCTATTCTTTATATACACAACACATAGAACTGCATCATCCCAAAACATCAATTTAACATTCTTGAAAAACATCATGGAACGTACCACATTTAAGATTGTCATGTTCATTCTTTCAGCTACTTTGTTATGTTGGGGATTATAAGGCACGACTTTTTGATGTTTGATCCCATGTTGGCGAAGATAAGTTTCAAATTTATTTGAAGTGTATTCTTTTCCATTATCAATGCGAATAGAGCCAATATGAGATTGTGCATCATTTTCAATCCATGCATGAAAGTTCTTGAATGTTTCAAAAGCTTCATATTTGTTCTTCAATAAATAAACCCAACACATTCTGGTGTAGTCATTAATAAATGTCATCATATATTTATTACCATTTGCAAAAGGAATAGGCATTGGGCCACATAAATAAGAATGAATGAGTTCAAGTTTTCCTTATGCTCTAGAATGAGAATCATGAAAATACTTTTTGTTGTGCTTTCCCAAGATACAATCATCACATTGCTTAAGTTTCCTAGGAATAGTAGGAAAACTAGTAACACCATTTTTCTTCAACAAACGAAGGTTGTCATAGTTCAAGTGTCCAAATCTAGCATGCCATAAAAGACTTGATGGAAATGTACCTTCATCATAGTGAGAACTGTATGAAAAATTTTGTGCACGAGAAGAGGTTCCTTGCAGCTTCAAAATTCTTTCTTCTTATATCCCCATCATGACAAGTGAGTGATCTGATGCTTTTTTGACCTCGACCTTGCCATCAAATATATGAATGGAGTGTCCTTGCTGGCGGATGTGGACCAAAGACAACAAGTTTCTCCTCAACTCAATGAGTTATAGAGCATCATGTAGAAGAAAGTCTAGAAGACCAGGCAGTTTGAGCCTAACGGTGCCAAGCCCTGATGGCTTGTGTTTTGACTTATCTGCAAAATATACTACTCCATCAACATTATTAGTGAATTCTTCAAAGAAATCTCTCTTGAAAGGCATGTGGAAAGTTACCACTAAATCAAGCAACTAATCATCCTTCTATGCAACAAGTGAAGCATTGAATAAGTCTTCAGTTACTCCTATGTTGCAATGTGACACAACATAATGAGCAGATTCAGGTGCTTTACCTTACCCCTTGTTAATTGTTTTACCTTTTCCTTCATTTCTTTCCTGCTCAATTCAGTCTCAAGGCAAATTACAAGTGGAAGCATCATGTCCATCTCTATTGCATCATATGCAATGAAAATCAGACTTTTCTCCTTGGAACTGTCTGCCCCCTTGCCTCTAAAATTATTCCTTCCTCTTCCTCTTCCTCTTTGGCCACCTCTTCCTCTAGAAGAATCTTGTGCATGATTCGTATCCTTTTGTGCAAGGCACACAACTTCTTCAGTAGACCGAGGAGTTGTCTCCTTCCCAAAATCCTTCTCTCTTTCAGCAAACTTCTTCTCAAGGGAGTCAAAGGTAATCTCTTTAAGGTTACCACTTTCTTGTAATGACTCAAGATAATGTGAATAGGTGGGATATAGTGCCTTGACATAAGCTATGACAGGAATATCTATTTCAACACCAATGGCTTTTATGTCATGCATAATTGATCTTAATTTTGATGCTAAGGCAAGAGGGCCATCACTTTTCAACTCAAGACTGAACAACATGATCATCAATTGAACAACTTAAAGTTCATAGTGTGAGTCATACAATTCCCTCAACTTCTTTAAGGCTTCAAAAACATTTGAAAATGGAGAAATATGGCGACTCACCTCTTCATTTAATGATGCTACAATCAAGGCATAGGCCTTGTTGTTCTTGTTTTCCCAAATGGCAAGCTCCTTATTTGAAGTGGGCTTTTCAGGTGCATTGTCTCCTTCTCCTTCAAAAACCCCTTTCCACAACTCATTAAAAATGAGGGTGTGTTTTTATCTTCTGGGACCACTCAGGATAGTTCTCTTTGCGAGAGAGAACTACTCCCACAATGGAAACCAGTGAATGCATCATCAAAAGGACTATGTGCTTTTGATTTCCAAAATAATTACATCCTTACTTTCTGCCTTCTTAGAAAACTGATTTAAAAATTCACTGCCAACTTCACCCTTCACGATACAAAATCAATAATTTAATGTAAGTGTATAAACCTCCAATAATCTTATCTAGATATATATATATATATATATACACCTTTCATATACTCCATATGGTAATTTATATGGCTATTAAGAAGAGCTCAATGAATTCATATGTCATTATGGTATATGTAATTTTATACCATATAATATATATGGCCACTAACAAAAAAAACTCAAATGAATTCATTTGCCATTATATATATATGTGTGTGTGTGTGTGTGTGTGTGTATGTATATATACCATGACCTTTCCTTCTTCTTCTTTTTTTTTTTTTTTAAATTTATTATATGGGCCACATCACAGTATCATGAGATTTAATAGAACCAACACACTTACATCATATCACAATCTTAAAAATATCAACGCACATTCACCCAGACACCATTCCATTGACTATCAAAATATTATGCATTCACCATATATGCCATCGACCATCAAACTCTTTAATGTGTGAGTTGTTAATGGATTTCGGTCATTAAAAAGTACTTACCAAATGCCATCAGCATTTGAACACAGTTGATGCAGAATGCACACATCAGTCTCACCATTCACCATAGCCATTAACACACGGGTCCAACGCAACACCTCTAGGTTTCGACCAAGCTCACAATCTTCGAAAATTGTTTAACGCACAAGCGGATTCCATCTCTCAACACCATGTACACAACATACAAGAGTATTTTAACACACCAACACTCCCGAGCTCATGTCCGAGTGGCATCACCACCAGCACGGGGTCTCGGCTTCCACACCACCAGCATGGGCTTGACAGGTCTCAGTTTCCACATATACTCAGACAATGTACATACAAACAATGTACACACTAGACTATTCAAGGCATAAATTAGAGAATGCTCTGTTCATGGTAGGGATTCATGGCAAGAATAGGAGTTACAAATCTAAAATGGGAACTTGGCTCTAATACCATGTTAGGCCAGGAGGTAATTCCACGCATTGAAGTGTGCTTTGCATTAAGATGGAACATGGATATATACATGGAGAGGGAGACTATTGAGTTTCATCTCCTAATGTCTCTTCGTCTTCCAATTTTATTTATTTTTCTATTTACAATATTTACATGGATTTACCTAATCCCAAAGATTAGGTGTCAACAATGGAATTCCTCTTCTCATTGTATCTTCACTTGCTTGCCTATACCTTTTATTAGATTTGTTTCCTTAGATACCATCAGTCCTCAATTCATGCTTCCAATGGCCTAATGGACTATGGTTGGATTTATATATTCGTAGGTAGTTGGCACCTAGCTCATGTTACTTTTGTCCTTGTGAGCATGAAAAGCTTTGTAAGATAATTGCATTTACTTCTACTTGATTTTATTCAACTCTGGCAATCCTCAGTTTAGCTCTTAAACTTCTAAGGGTGTCCATCCAATTAGAGGAGTCTTCCTCTCTCCTCTTTCCAATTGACTCTTCTTCTTGACAATTTTGGGATCTATTAGTGTTGTACTATGCCATTCCAATGTTCATCCCTTTACTCTCTTTTTGTTCCGTGGTGTCTTCTTATGTGTTGTTACACACATATAACTATTAACCAACCAAATATATAAGTAAACATATTTACCCACCGCCTTGGCATATTTGCAATAAGCATGTTGATGCGTGGCTATCTGAATCATCAAATCTCAAGTTAGTATGCTATTTAGGAAGTAGGATAACATATCAAATCCATCATGCCAATCATTTTATCATTTCACAATTTTGATATCAACACATATATGTGTACCACACACATTCACTAGTCAAAATTCTACAATCAACACACATTTGCACACAACAAACAATCATCCTTTAAATACCACACTCTAAGATTTATACTACGCTATAACAAAAACCAAAATTTATTTTTCCAAGGGTCCAATATTGAACTTTTGCTCCAATACCACTTTGTAACACTCACTCCATGCCCTTGTTCTTCCCAAGGCATGGGAGGTGTTACTTTTAACTAACCCAACCTCCATGATCTCACTATGAAGATGGGGTTACAAAAATCTGAAAATGGAGAAATATGGCGACTCACCTCTTCATTTAATGATGCTACAATCAAGGCATAGGCCTTGTTGTTCTTGTTTTCCCAAATGGCAAGCTCCTTATTTGAAGTGGGCTTTTCAGGTGCATTGTCTCCTTCTCCTTCAAAAACCCCTTTCCACAACTCATTAAAAATGAGGGTGTGTTTTTATCTTCTGGGACCACTCAGGATAGTTCTCTTTGCGAGAGAGAACTACTCCCACAATGGAAACCAGTGAATGCATCATCAAAAGGACTATGTGCTTTTGATTTCCAAAATAATTACATCCTTACTTTCTGCCTTCTTAGAAAACTGATTTAAAAATTCACTGCCAACTTCACCCTTCACGATACAAAATCAATAATTTAATGTAAGTGTATAAACCTCCAATAATCTTATCTAGATATATATATATATATATATACACCTTTCATATACTCCATATGGTAATTTATATGGCTATTAAGAAGAGCTCAATGAATTCATATGTCATTATGGTATATGTAATTTTATACCATATAATATATATGGCCACTAACAAAAAAAACTCAAATGAATTCATTTGCCATTATATATATATGTGTGTGTGTGTGTGTGTGTGTATGTATATATACCATGACCTTTCCTTCTTCTTCTTTTTTTTTTTT
>APFE030423825.1:0-20845 GCA_000404065.3 Pinus taeda | reverse complement strand
TACTATTATTTAACTATTTTTAGTTAAAATTTTAGTAAAAAAAATTGTGATTTTCGCATGTCAATTATAGCAAAAAATTATCAAAACGTGTAGTTTTTTAATTATATTTATGTGAAAAATGGCTATTTTTATGTCCATTGTTAAAAAATATTGTTTTTTAGAAACGATTATTTCTTGTGGATTGAAAAATTAATTAACGATGTATAAATATGTAGAATATCGAAAATTCAAAATATCAACCTTCTTCTTTAAATATGAGAAACAATAAAAACCTCACTACAAAAAAATAAAATTAAAATAAAAACAAGAAAGTATGAAGAAAAAGACCACTTCAAAAATTATTAAGTTTACAAAACAATTATTTACATTTCATACATTAGAAAATTAAAAAAGTTAAAAAAAAAATCTTTTAAAAAAGGGCTTGGTGTAGAATTACGACGTTTTTAAATCAGCATAAAAAACACTACCATTATAAAATGCAATGTACATAAAAAAACTATAGTGCTAAAAACTAAGCTTTAAAAAACACATGTGTATTCTGCATAACCCCTTTTCGAAATCGGGTCACTATTTTGCTATCTCTACAAAACAAGTAACATTATGGGTTCTCGTTTCAAAATTTACATTGTTAAAAGCGTAGCAAATGGCTCAGTAAATATAAGTACCTAGAAGTCAAAGAAAATAATTCAACTAGAGATATTCTCACTCTATGGAACCCTTAGAAGTTTCAAATATTGGATGTAGAGGCTTCAATAAACCACCTCTCAATGGTTATCCAACCTTTGGGGGACAAAGATTGTTACATGATTGCAAATGCCATGGTCCTCAACTTTTGGATGACAAACTCAAGCTTCTCACCTCACTAGAAGAACTGAGGGAGAGACATCCAACAGTGCCCTAGATTCTGGGAGGGGACTTCAATATGATCAGATCTCTCACAGAGAATAAAGGAGGAACCAGAGCACTTGGAAGAGACTCAATAGCCTTTCAAAACTTCCTTAACAATATGAGATTGGTGGATATGGACACAATAAATGGCATCTTCACATGGAACAACAAGAGAGGAGGAACTGCCCAAGTTTCCTCAAGATTGGACAGATTCATAATCTCGGAGAAACTCCTTCTCACAAGAAATATAATGACTGCTTTTATCCTTCCTTTTGGAGGCTTGAACCACTGGCCCATCCAACTGGAAGCCTCCTTTATTGGAACCCCGAGGAACAGACCCTTTAGGTTCAAAAATATCTAGCTTACTCACCCTGATTTCATCAATAACATTGGAAATTGGTGGGCTGAAGAAATACCCTACCAAGGCACAAAAATGTTCCTCCTACATCAGAGACTCAAACACATCAAGAGAAAACTCAGAGTGGAATAAAAATGAGTTTGGCAACATATTCAAAGCCAAAGGAGCAGTGGAAAAAAAATTACAGGAAATTAATCAAATTCTCATCACAGAAGGCTTCACAGAGGAAAGGAAATTACAAGCAGACTCACTACAACAAGAATGGAACAATAGATGCCAGTAGGAGGAAATATTCTGGAAACAAAAATCCAGAGCGCATTGGATAAAGGAAGGGGAAAGAAATACCAGGTTCTTTCACAAGTCTACCATGGAACACAAGGCTCATAATAAGATCATGAAACTCATAGAGCCTAGAGGAATAGCACAAAATACCCACAAGGAAACGGAAGATGTTCTGGTTCAACATTTTTAAAGTATAGAAGAGGAGAACATGGAAGACAAATATCAATTTAATAAAAGTTTTACTCAGCACATTCCAAAATTAGTAACCAGAGAAGACAATCATAATCTCAACAAACCAGTAACGGAGGAAGAGGTCAATGAAGCCGTCTAAGAGATGCACAACGGAAAAGCTCTAGGCCCAGATGGTTTTAATGTTGACTTCTTCCAAACATGCTGGGAAACAGTCAAACATGACATTCTGGAGGTGGTGGAGGACTCGAGAAAATCAAAATCAATTCTGAGAGAACTTAATGAATCCTTCATCGCCTTAATCCCCAAACAGGAAAAAGCTTTGACTCCAGACAGATTTAGACCCATTGCTTTATGCAATGTAGTATACAAAATAATTTTTAAAGTAATTACTAACAGACTCAAACCCCTCTTACCAACACTAGTGTCAGAAGGGAAGACTGGGTATGTTGAAGGTAGACAAATTCTTAATAATATCATCCGAGCACACGAAGCGGTGCATTCCCTCAAGACTAATAAGCAAGCAGACATGATAATAGAGTTGGACATAGAGAAATCTTATGATAAGTTAAGTTGGTCTTATATAAGGGCTTAAAGCTTATGGCTTTGACCATAACTGGATAAGATGGGTTATGGCTCTCATCACCACCGCTAGTTGCTCTATTCTTCTTAATGGATCTCCTTCCAGAACCTTCAAGCCTTCGAGAGGCCTCAGACAAGGAGATCCCCTCTCCCCCTTCCTCTTCATTCTCATGATGGAAGGATTGGGCAGAGCAATCTCATCAGCCAAACAAGAAGGCAGAATCTAGAGTCTTAGACTCACTCTGAATGGGGACTCATTGACCCATAAACAATTTGTGGATGACACTATGTTTCAAGGCACTATATCAGTCAAAGAAGACAAAGCTTTCAAACAAATCCTGAAGGAGTTTGCATTTGCCATGGGTACTGAGCTAAGCCTCATAAAATCTAAAGTTTTCTTTTTAATACTGATATTTCAATACAAAGAAATCTCTCCAGAATTCTAGGATTTCAAAGGGAGCATCTTCCTTCATAATATCTGGGAGTACGCCTCACTAAAAAACCTCTAAGCAAAGAATTTTGGGAGATAGTTATAAATAAATTGAAGGACAAATTCAGCAAATTGACAAACAGATCCTTGAATTTAGCGGGGAGGTTAGTTCTCACAAAGGCAGTCCTACAAACCATTCCAATCTATATGTTATCAGCACTTCTGACACCAAAAGGAGTAACACAACAAATCAAGAATATTCAAAGGGATTTTCTTTGGGGTAAAGGGGAAGAGAAAAACAAATGGGCTCTGGTAGCTTGGGAAAAGCTCTACAAACCCAAAACCCATGGCGGTTTGGGTCTCCATGACTCAGACATTCTAAGCAAAGTCTTGGGGGTAAAGCTTTGGTGGAGATGGCTAATGGAAGTAAGAAACCCCTGGGCTAAACTCTAGAAACATAAATACACAATGGATTGGTGAGAAACAGACCACATCGGGATGACAAGCCATATTAAAGGTTCGCATATTTGGAACAAGGCATGGGAGAATAGGGACTTAGTTCAGAAAACACAGTTTCTGGGAGATCAAAAATGGGAAGACTGCATGGTTTTGGGAGGACAACTGGAAACAAGAACAAAACCTCAGTAGAGAAGCACTAGACCTTATAAAAGATGACACCATTAATAAAGGACTGGAAAAATTAAGCGATTTTTGGTATCAGTTAAGGAACATAGGTAAATGGAGAATTTGCAAGGTACCAGACTATAGTGGAGAGACACCGTTGAAGAACCAAACAAAAGTTCTAGAAGCTATTATGGAAAAGAGACAAATTTTGACCTCTACCTCAAATGATCTATTAAGATGGGGGGAAAACAATGAGGGCATCTTCAACCTGAAAGAAGCAAAAATAATAGCCACGAGACTTAACCACCCAAGCCCTGATAAGACATGGAAAGACCTATGGAACAACCCACACTGGATGAAGATCAAACTGTTCAAGCGGTTTGCCCAGCACAGAAAGATTCTAACTTGGGAAAATCTCAAAAAGAGAGGTTTTGTTGGGCCATCAAGATGCCAACTATGCAGTCTACAGGAAGAAACGATGGATCACCTTCTCAAACTCTGCCCTTCCACTTCCACCTTATGGAATTGGGTAGCCTATATCTTCAAGCAAACAGATAGGAACGAAAATGAAATCATTGGTACTCTAAGGAATTGGAGGAAGAACTTCTCAGATAATGAGACAACAAACACAACCTGGACTATGATTCTAGGATTCTTGATTTGGGATGTTTGGAAGGAACGCAACAATAGGATCTTCAAAGATAAATCAAGCTCAGTTAAAAGTATCATAGGCAAAATCCTAAACCAGCTCAAAGAAACAGTCGCTGCCCTTTGGAAGCATCCCCCAGAGAAACCAACGGGTCAATGGGATGTTCATATTCTGGAACTATTGGGACTCCAGCCTCTTGTCCCTCAAGGAACAATTAAGAAGACAAAGCGAATTTCAGTAGGAAAGGATTTCTAGCAACCACCTCCCCAAGGATTTTTAAAATTTAATATAGATGGAGCCTCAAAAGGTAATCCTGGGGATGTTGGTTATGGAAGAGTCATAAGAGATGAAGAGGGAAACATAAAATTCATCTTTCAGAGTCATTTGTGAAGGGCCACCAACAATATGGCTGAGCTAATGGTCGTAGAACAAAGCTTAGAGATTTTAATAGAGTTAAATTTACATAACACAATTATTGAAGCTAACTCAGAATTAATATTTAAAGCAGTGAAGCGGCTGAGCTCAGGCACTGCACCCGACAAAGTCTCAAAACACTGAAGACTTTTGCAAGTCTATCACAAAATCCAATCACACCTAAGAATACTAAGAACTCTTAATTTTGTGCATGTACACAGAGATGCCAACAGAGTAGCGGATTGGCTTTCCAATGAAGGGGTGAGATGCACAAAAGACAACAAGTGTTGTGTGTGAGTAAGGATACCCATAGGGAAACTACAGGAGAATTTCCACACTCTAGCCCTAACAGACAAGGAGAATTTTCAACAAATGACGAGGAATCCGTCAGCTGATCTTTAATATATGGATGTTAAGGATTCAAGTGACAAACAACATGAGCTCTGGCACAGTCGGGGCTCTTCAGGTGGGCGGGCAGGAAGAAATATGATGATGATCATCTATAAACTATGATACATCGGTTTATTTAGGTGGTGCAGAAAAATGGATGGATGCAGAGCAGAGAATCAGAGGTTTCTGGATTATCAGGAGTCAAGTGGTTTCTGGATTATCGAGCGTTCTCAAAACCCAAAGAGGTTTCTAAGAAAATTATTTGGTGCAACTCAATGAATAACACGTGGCATTCGGAGGAGAGAGAAAATCACCCTCATCGGGTGGGTATTCCTCTGGCTCCTTCTCCACCCGATATTATCCTCGACCGCCAGATCCAGCAATGGTAAATCAAGGGCCCTAACTCAACAAGCAGGTTAGTGGGTCCGGATGCTCCAAAAGCAGACCCGAAATTCTTATTTTAAGGTCACTATTCCCCACATCAAGTCCACTCAAAGTTGTTTAGGGTTATCAAAAGTCAAGTAGTTTCTGGGTTATCGGGTGTCCTCTAACCCTGATATGGTTTTTTAGATTTGTCTCCGATGCCATTCAGGGAACAACACGTGGCTTCTAGAGGAGAGAAAAAACCACCCTCATCGGGCAGGTATTCCTCAAGCTTCTTCTCCGCCCAATATCTCCCTTGGTCGTTGGATCTAGCGGTAGCAGATCAATGGCTTTGCCTCATCGAGAAAGTTTGTGGGTCCGTGAGCTCCATAGCAAACCTAAAGCCTTAATTATGTGGACTTTATTCACCTTTTTGGGTCCGCCCAAAGTTTTATTTAAAGGGTTTTTGTGTTTTAGTTCCGTTTTTAAATATAACCGCTACAGGCGGAAGTGGTAGTTTGTTTTGGCCTCCCTCAGCATTAGGCCCATTTCCCGAGCAGTTGGCTCTTCCCACAGGGTCGAAGTGATGGCTAAGTCTATAGCCATTTTCCTCTTTGGGAGCAATTTAATTTATGTATTATACTTCAAGGTGACAAGATAATAGAAGGACCGACTCTTGCTTTAGCAAAAAAAAAGATACTCGAAGGAGAAGTTTTCCTTCTAATACTTCAAGTGAAGGAAGATGAAAATAAAGAGAAAAACTTAACAAGCCAATTAGAGGAACTTGTTCAAAAGTATGTACAAGAATTTGGTCAAAATAAAAATGAGCTAGATACATATCTAGCATAAATAAACAGGCTCAGAAAGGAAAGTGAGAGGCAAAAGGAAAAAATGCAAGATTTAAATAAAGCAATAGAAAATGCCACCTTTCTAAAATTGCAAGTAGAGGAGGTAGAAGAAAGAAGAAGAATGTTTAAAAGTTGTTTTAAGGAAGATATTGTTCAAAAGAAAAGAGAACTTGATGCTACCCTAATTGAAATAGAAAATCTCAGGAAATGGCAAAAGGAGAATTTGTTGGATGATGATAATTTCATTAACAAGAAATATCAAGAAATTTCTCAATTGAAGATGAAGGTGAAAGAAGTAGATGAAGCCCCATGCAATGAAGACACAAACTCCAAGCCCCCACAAAGAAAGATTGGTGAGAAGCCTAATGGAAAGATCCTTCAAGGGCCAAATAAAGGTCAAAAGAAGATTAAAGGTAATGATTTTCCAAGAAGTAATCAATGACAAGGATCAACAAAGAGTTGTACCTCCTCCAAGAAAGAATGTTTACAGAAGATTGTTAAGAAAAAACATATCATCTAGGTGCCTTAGTATGCTTAATGGTTATTTTTTCTCATGTTCTAACTTCAATCATATGGGTGGGGATTGCAAACATTATCAAAAACCTAGAAGCAAGTTTTTTGGATGACATGATTGATTTCAAAATGACTTTGCAAGCAGAAATTATATGTCGGTTTCTCTACTATTTAGGTACCATATAGAGTGTTTCAAATGTCATAACTATGGACATATAGGATATGATTGTAGATACAAGATGAAGGAGAACTCTAAAATTAATTACAAGAATATTTGGAGAAAAAATCAAAACCAATAGGAACGAGTAAAAGAAGAATTCATCGTGGTTATGTGCTTAGTTTTGTAAAGTCAAATGATCATGATGAATCTCCACTAGAAGATATTGGGGTTCAAGATGATCCAGATGCAGTGCTGGCTCATACATTATTGTGAATAATCCATATTAATGACTCCATTTCATGTGAATGTTGAAGAGGGGGATTCTAAAAAGTTGTGGTTAAAGGTCTATCCTTTGACAATTTGACATATGGCAGATGTGAAGAAGTTGTCAAGGCAATAGTAAATATTATGGGTAGATTACTCAACCTTGTGTTTAGTGTCAACATCTTTTGAAAGCAAGGTCATGCATAGAATTACAGAAGGACTTATGGTAACACATATGAAATCAGTTGTGGTAAGTGGTGCGAGGCATAGCAAGTCAGGGGGGGAGAAGCATCAAAGGAAGATATTTTATCATGGGGAGTAACCATTTGCCATTGATGTTAAAGGGGGAGAGAAATCAAGAAAGGAAGATCAAACCTTGGAGTCATGGGGAGCATAAATTGCAAGGACAATATGTGTGTTTCCATCAATGAAAAAGGGGATATTGTTGAATGGTGTTTTCATTGATGCCAATGGCATTCCTTAAATGCTCTTAATATTCGTCTAGTTTGAATTGATTGGAAGCTCCAAATGACAAGAAGCATTGGAAATCCATGATTCTCCATATTTGATTAGGAATTTCTATATGAGAATCAGTAATTTTGTAGGAAATACCATCAACATTTTATTCTTATCATCAAGTTGATTCTAATGATAGGTAGCATGCTCCATAAGTCCTCGCAGTTGAGGAGGTATGCTTGTTTCAAGTTTGTTCCCCAGAAATTGGTCAAGGTCCCTATTGTAACATGCATTGTTTATTGTTTATAACATTCATTTTTCATTTTTGAAAATACTTTAAAAAAGGAGACAAAACAAAAGGAATGATATATCGGAGGCCAAAGGTTATATGGGCACACATGCATCTATATATATATATATATATCGCAAACATAATTCTATCAGAATCAAAATACAAAGGGAAACGAAGGAAAAGATTGGATTTACCAAAAAAAACAAGTGTTGAAGAAGTTAACACTGGAATCAACATATTATAAGGCGTGTTTTATAGAATTCGGTGGGTCTGCAGTTATATGCATGAATATGTATAAATATTGCCGATTGTGATTAATACTAGCGGACCCGAAACATATATACGTTATGTTTTAACAACCCGGCGGGTCCATAAAACAATGAATATACAGGTTGGTTTATTAAATGATCATCGATTGCGATATGGGTATGATCGCCGATTGCGATATGGGTATGGTCGTCAATTGCAATATGGGTATGATCGTCGATTGCAATATGGGTAAGCCGGACCTGAGAGGATATATATTGTGTTTTATGATAGTGGTGGGTCCATCGTATTAGTAACGCATGGTGTGTGTGTGTATATATATATATACATATATATATATATATATGGAAAACACTGATTGTCGATTGCGATGAGGGGAATGCCTCGATAGTCGTGCGAGCAATGTTAAAAGTGGGAAAAGCACGTTTTACATTATATTTTCAAAAGTGTAGATACAAAGGGTTTATACATAAGTTCAATATTTTTAAAGGTGCATAAAGGGCCGCTTGCGATTATGATGGTCGGACATGTTTTATACTACCGTCTCTACCATATCACAAATTATTAGGATTTGGGGCTGGTACACCGTTTAAAGGCACCGATTGCGATTGTGATTTATAACGAAAAGTCAATGCAACACTGAACAGCACCCTGATAAGTTTATTAAATCGGATTGTTTCCTTTTCAGTTCCGCTTGATGTGTTTTGCATCAGTTTTGTTGTGTAAATGGAAAATTGGCATTAAAATTAAATTTAAAAGGAAAAGGCAATGGTTGGGTTTGTTGGTGTTTTGGCTGATTAAAAGGCATCTGATATATGTGTAAGCCTAGGTTTAAATAAAATCTAATACAGAGCAATATGATTTAAGCAGATTAAGGCATTCGACAATAGATTAACAGAGCAAGTCAGCGATTATTGTCTTCTTTAAAATTCAGTTGTTTTCTGTTATGTTATGTTCCTTGAGGTGTATTTAAACCTCTGAAAAGTTCTGTAATAGTTTTTAATTTAGATAGTTAGAAGGAAGTTTAGTATTTTGACAGTTTCAATAATTGTTCGAGAAATGTATAAAGGGGAAAAAATCTACTAAGAAAGGGTTGGAATTTTGGAGAACCAGGCCATTGCATTTCTGATAACATCATTGATTAATAAAACAACTAGAAGTTTCCAGGAGTTGTTATATATAATTTGTAAGTTTCACTATCATGTGTCATGCAATGTTTCCTTCTTTTTTAAGTGTAGTAATGAAGCTGCAAGGTTAAATCCTTTAAAGAGCGCTCCTATACTTAAAGTCCTCATTTCCTTTATAAGTTATAGAGAGTAGTTTCTGTGAGAGATCAGTATATTGTCTATGATTTATTCCTCATGATCATAATTCCTCTAAGTTACAGATAATAGTTCCTGTGAGAGATCAGCATATTGTCTTTAACTCTCCTTTCAAACTTTCCTCATTCATTGTTTATATTTAGCAGCAAATGGCATTTTGAGAAGTTCTGATCATACATGTATTAAGAGTCTAAGGCCAAGTTTTCCAAGTCCTTCATTTGGTAATTTAATAAACAATAATTGACAGCAAATAATATTTATTAATGTCTTAAGCACAATTTCCCTACAGCCAAGAAATTGGTTTCTTAAGGAACAACATTAATTACCATTATTGTCGGGGAGAGAAGAGAAGAAGGTTTCTCCGTGGGTTTCAATATTTTCCTCTGGTTGTTCAGTGAGGAGGAAATGTTTTGTTGTTTGAATAAAAACAATAAAAGGAAACTCCATTGTAACAAAGACCATAGTATGCAAAGTACTAGTATAAGAATACTTTTCCATAATATTTATTAAGTTTGAAGCTGATCCTTGAGAGTGACAAGTTTCAGCAGTTGATTGTATATGCACACCTATGATTTTCACTTACCACATTGATTGGTGACTCTACTAGACTTTGAAGTTTTCTTTTCTAGGTTTTAATGGCTCTCCCTACATTCTTAGTCCATATATTTGATCCATTTGACTTTGCTAGGATCACTAGCTATCCCCATGATACACCTGCATTTTCTGTATGGAATGAGTATATTCCAAGATTCAGTAGAAATGAATATGAATATCCAGCTCAACATCTCCAAGAGTTTCATGAATGCATGGAGCAACAGGGCATCTTTCATGAATATGTTAAGATGAAACTATTCATGTTTTCTTTGGATCAAGAAGCCAAGACTCGGTTCAGGTCTTTGCCTTTTGCAAGCATTTCATCTTTGAAAGATTTCCATTCAGTATTCAATTCTTCTCATAGAATTTATTATCCACAGAAGTTTTTTTTTGAAGGTTGTTGTGAATATTATAATGCTAAAGAAACTTTAAAAGCTCATGATGATCCTGTTCAAGAAAATAATGACCTTGATGAAAATATATCAAGCATTCAGAGTTATGAGCAAGTCTCTGAAAGCGAAGAACTATCATTTTCTCAAAATGATGTAGAAAATTCTTCAATAACCTTTCAAGCAGATCAAGAGAGTATTCAAATAGAGGAAATTTCAAGCATGCATCAAGAATTTATGCTCAGTAGTCAAGAGGAGGAAGAAATAATTAAGTTGCAAATAAATCCCCAGAGTTCTTACTTGGTTAAATTTGATGATCCTCCTAATTATAATGAAAGTGGTTTAAATGGGGAGCGGGATGAAGCTCTTCAAGTTTATCAGTTGGGTGTTGAACCTATAAGAAGAAACCAACAAATGGAATGTGTTGGACAACAATATATTGAGCCCTCTATCATAGAAAAAGAGGTTATCTCATGTAAAAAGGAAGCAGATAGAGAGATTGTATATCAGTGCATTGAAGAACACAATGATGCTTATGGATCAGAGGTAAATAATCTATTTGAAGTTGATCATATGTCATATAATAATGTGAAAAAGTTCCTTTTCCTTCTTGAAGTTACAATTACAAGTTATTTTCAGTCAAAGCTTAGAGATGAAAAGTGGAGACATGAAAGTGACATAGATCATTTTCTTAAAGATGTTACTGATTGTTCTATTAAGCATATCATCCCAAAAAAAGGTCTATTTGGGCAAGAACCTTCATATATAGAGAATTTCTTTGTTGGAGTTGATCAAGAACACGTTTTTTCTCATACTTTTGAAGATCATGTGGCAAATTACATGGAGCAATTTATTAGCAGTCTACACATATCTTTTGGTGGATATACTTCTAACTCTGATTGTGAGCTGCTTTTATGCATAATTTATTTTTTGTTCAAGATGAATGGCATTTTCAATATTCACTGGCATAATGGTTCTGGATTAAGCACTCAAATTCTAATCTGGTATCATTGGAAGCTTGGCTTCATCTGATTGAGGTCAGCCATGTACATATGTAGGAACTTGTACATAAATAAGCTTATGTGTTGAGCACTTGGTTTCAAGTTGCAGTTTCTCGGTCTAATCATTAGTAGATGAATAAGGGTGACTTTCCCAGTTGGAAACTGGTTTGCAGAGGTGTCAGACTTCAAGATTGTCATGTTTTCAGTTGCCAGATTTCAAGGTTTTTATAGTTTTGGACTCCAAGCCCAACTAAGGCTATTGATCTATGATTCCTAATATTTTGTTATCAAAGCATTAGCATCTAATCATCGCAGATATTAGTGTCGATTCAATGTACAAGTTTTCACATAGTTAAGACTTGGCAAAGCAATATATGATTCCATGCCTAATGGATAAGGCACCAATCTACGGTTCTTAGTGCTTCTGTGGCAAAAGCACTATCCCTAGGTGGAGCATGATGTTGTAACATGCATTGTTTATTGTTTATAACATTCATTTTCCATTTTTGAAAATACATTAAAAAAGGAGACAAAACAAAAGGAATGATATATCGAAGGCCAAAGGTTATATGCGCAACACATGCATATATATATATATATAATATATATATATTATATATATATATATATATATATTATTATATATATATTATATTATATATTATATACGCAAACATAATTCTATCGGAATCAAAATACAAAGGGAAACGAAGGAAAAGATCGGATTTACCAAAGAAAACAAGTGTTGAAGAAGTTAACATAAGAACTGACATATTATAAGGCGTGTTTTATATAATTCGGTGGGTCCACAGTTATATGCATGAATATGTATGAAGATTGCCAATTGTAATTGATACTGGTGGACCTAAAACATATCTACGTTATGTTTTAACAGCTCGGCAAGTCCGTAAAACAATGAATATACAGCTTGGTGCATTCAATGATCACCGATTGCAATATGGGTACGATCGTTGATTGCGATATGGGTATGATCGTCGATTGTGATGTGGGTAAGCCGGACCCGAGAGGATATATATTGTGTTTTATGATAGCAGCAGGTCTGTCGTATTAGTAACAAATGGTATATATATATATGGAAAACAGCGACTGCTGATTGTGATGAGGGGTATGCCTCAATAGTCGTGCAAGTAGTGTTAAAAGTGGGAAAACCACGTCTCACATTATATTTTCGAAAGCGTGGATACAAAGGGTTTATACATAAGTTTAATATTTTTAAAGTTTCATAAAGGGCCACTTGTGATTACGATGACCGGACATGTTTTATACTACCGTCTTTGCCATATCGTAGATTGTTAGGATTTGGGGCTGCTACGTTTAAAGGCACCGATTGAGATTGTGATTTAAAATGGAAATTTAATGCAACACAGAACAACACCCTGATAATTTTATTAAATTGGATTGTTTCCTTTTCAGTTCTGCCTCACACCTTTTGCATCATTTTTGTTGTGTAAATGGAAAATTGGCGTTAAAATTAAATTTAAAAGGAAAAGGCAACGGTTGGGTTTGTTGGTGTTTTGGCTGATTAGAAGGCATCTGATATATGCGTAAGCCCAGGTTTAAATAAAATCTAACACAAAACAATATGATTTAAGCAGATTAAGGCATTCAATAGTGGATTAATAGAGCAAGTTAGCGATTATTGTCTTCTTTAAAATTCAGTTGTTTTTTGTTATGTTATGTTCCTTGAGGTGTCTTTAAACCTCTGAAAAGTTCTGTAATACTTTTTAATTTAGATTGTTAGAAGGAAGTTTAGTAGTTTGACAGTTTCAATAACTGTTCCAAAAATGTATAAAGGGGAAAAAATTACTAAGAAAGGGTTGGAATTTTGGAGAACCAGGTGACTATATTTTTGATAACATCATTGATTAATAAAACAACCAGAAGTTTCCAGAAGTTGTTACATATAATTTGTAAGTTTCACTATCATGTGTCATGCAATGTTTCCTTCTTTTTTAAGTGTAGTAATGAAGCTGCAGGGTTAAATCCCTTAAAGGGCGCTCCTATACTTAAAGTCCTCATTTTCTTTATAAATTATAGATAGTAGTTTCTGTGAGAGATCATCATATTGTCTATGATTTATTCCTCATGATCATAATTCCTCTAAGTCACAGATAATAGTTCCTATGAGAGATCAACATATTGTCTTTAACTTTCCTTTCAAACTTTCCTCATTCATCATTTATATTTAGCAGCAAATGGCATTCTGAGAAGTTTTGGTCGTACATGTATTAAGAGTCTAAGGCCAAGTTTTCCAAGTCCTTCATTTGGTAATTTAATAAACAATAAGTGACAACAAATAATCTTTATTAATGTCTTAAGCACAATTTACCTACAGCCAGGAAATTGGTTTCTTAAGGAACAACAGTCCCTAAAAATGAAAGGATAAGGGTTGCATGATGATTGGTTTGTTGGTTACATTTACTCTTACAAAATTTCAAAATAATGATGGGCCTATTAGCCCTTCACACATGCAAGAAAATACTTGTTTTATTTTGGAGTTATGGAAATTAAATCGGCACTAAAAGGATAAGTAATTTGTCAAGACAACCTCAAAGGAGGTTATTCTTTTGGCTACAAAAAATATTAATTATCAAATGCAAATTTCCTTGAGGTCGGCTCCCTCTCTTGACAGGTTGGCCTTCCCCTCTAGAATTTCCTTTCCACCTCTATAACTAAACTTTTTTTCCCTCCTACCGTGCATCAATCTCATGCTCAAGATCTGATATATCTCTTTGGCGTTTGAGTAGTCAAGTATATCTCAAGTATAAAGGTCGAAAGGCTAATTTGGGCTTTATTTTCTTTGTTTTTGGACATGGTGTTTTTCTTGGGTGTTGTTAGTCATCTATGGGTATTCATTATTCTATGATAGGGAAATTCTGAGCCAAATTGTGACCAAACCTTGGAGAAATCTACATGCAAATTCTTGAATGTCATGAGGACTTATTAAAGCAAGTTTCGATGGTTTATCCGCATAGGTTCTGGGGCCTTATTCCGGCCTTGAACAAAAGAAAATATTAGTGGAATTTATGCACAACTTTGACCACTTATCACATCCCCCACAAGCCTGAATTCATTTGGGTCTATTCACTGATGTCTTTGGCACCTGATATTTGGCCTAAAGTCATTCTCTTGTGCATATCTCAAGCAACTTTAGCCCTCTATACAAATCTGTGTGAAAATTTTAGGGCTCTTTCTATGGCATACTTTGGAATTTTTTTTTAGTGCCCTAATTTGAGCTTAATTAAGAGATATCTTTGCTCGCTCCTATAGAAGGACATGTTTGAATGAAATTTATGATGGTGTGTTTATTTTGTTTGAGGCCATACTGCTAGAAAAAAATATGCAGGTATTGAAGTGTTAATTTAACCTTAAACAAGGGCACTTTATGTGATAATTGTAAGGCATTAAAATATTTCACCCTCTCATCATTAGGGTTATTTTCAATGGTTTTTACAATCAACGGAGCATGTGGAAGTAGCAGAAGCAGTCATATTACCCTACTCTCCTCACCATTCGACTCCCACTGAAAATCATCTTATTAGTATGTTTTAAGAATTATGTTTTCTCGCGATAGGCTGGCCTAATAGCACTGACTTATGAAGGTGTTCAGTAGATTGTATTTGACTTTTATTCTCATATAAATGTACAAGGGTGGGTGTTACAATTATTGTTGTAAACAAAGACTTCATAGACCTCTACTATTATTTGTATCCCTATCTATGTCGCCACTCACTTGGATGCTTCAATCGCCTATATCTATGACCTTGCTTCGGGTGTTTCTCATGAATCTTTATGGTAAGGATTGTTATTTGAATCAAAAGGAGCCACTTTGCGTGCAAGCTAAAATGAATCTGACGAATCTTGAGTGAAGCGTTTTCCATAGTTCACATGGGTTTTAGATATTTCCTTTCGTGAGAGATCAAGTGTAATTTGAAGATAAATAGCTCGAAAGAGATCATAGGTAAAGGATCACAGGTCTAGATTGAGTGCTTATTTCATCATTCTGGTTCCATGGAATAACTAGATTGAATGAGCACATAGATTATGTAATAAACATGAGTCATATTACATTTTATTCATTTGTGATGGTTATGGATGCACACATTAATAGATTGATCAAGATACTTGGCAGATTTGTCACCCTCTTTTGATATGGACATAACTTATCAACAACCATGTGTAGCATAATGGGTTTGGCACTTCATGTGAGTATCAAATGTCACCGATTCAATTATTGATTAACATAGTGTCAGATATAATATTTTATTTTTCCCCACTAAGTTCAATTTAGAGCCAAATAAGATACCATTTCATGAAGATAAATTGAATATAAAGTTGAGTTCATTTTGTCACAAAGTCAAGGAAAAGTTCATTTTTTATGAAGATTAATTTAATATAATGTTTCAATTGCTTTTGAAATTTATTATTGATTATTAAAAGAAGCATTACAATAAGGGCTCAAAGATGGACTTTTCTGAGAGCGTGAAGAATGTTATTGATGTGTCCTTGCTAATAAAAAATTATGTTATGTGCTTGAATAATTATGTACATGTTGTAATAAGAACAGGTTTTGAGAAGGTTTGTGAATGAACAAATTACAATTTTGACTTAAAGCAACACTGTAGTAGTTGGATACAAGAAAAATGAGAGGCAATGAAATATGGTTATTGAAAGTAGTTTGTGAGCAACATTTTATGTATCATTTGTCACATTTTTATCTTCTATCTTTAGGGTGGTAGGGTGCTACAAGGCAAGAGATTAGAGTCTCCTTCACGTTGGAGCCTGAGAACATTTCAAAGCAGTAGGGTGGTGCTAGGGAAAGTTGGAGCATGTGCAGGGTGTTTGAGAATCCTTTCAATCATAGTTGATAATGTCAAGGCATTAGAGCATCCTTCCAGTTGGAGTTGGTAAATTAAGGCGTTGGAGCATCCTTCTAGTTTGGAGCTAGTAAATTAGGGAGTTGGAGCTTCCTTCGGGTTGGAGCCTATAAACTAGGGGGTTGGGCCTCATTCAGTTGATGTTGAAAAATCTTGGAATTTGGAGTTTCCTATTGATGTAAATTTTGAGGACTTATATTAAGAAGTATTAAGTGTTTTTCCTCCTTGAAGGTTTTCCACCTAAACATATCGTGTCTATTGTCTTCGATATTGAATGGTGTTGTCAATTAATGTTTTGATCTGACACTAATGCTAATTAATGCTCTAAAAGATTAAAAAATAAATAATTGAAGTGAAATACATATTCACCCCCTCTTTGTATTCCAACATATGGATCATAAAACAAGAAAGGAGTCTCCCATGAATTGTGATGTATCCCAAACTGAATTTTACCTTGGATATACTAAAGTAACCTTTTTGCCACTTTCTAATGAATTTCATGGGGTATTTTCATATATTAGGCAACAAGAAAAACAACAAAATCAGTATTAGGATGAGTATGATTCAAATGTAAGAGGCTACCAAGTAAATGGAAATACAAAGTGGAGAAAAGTTTGGGTGTAGTGTGGGTAATAGCAAGTTTGACCCCAAATTGAAAGGCAGAAAGTGTTGGATTAGAATATTCCATGTAAATGTAGTGAAGAAGAACACATGCATGCTTAGATTGGGAAAGATAAATTCATTCCTTGGTTTGGAATACTTGGAGGCCAAGAAAATAATGAAAATAACCTAAGTTTCTAATTGAAAAGTTCTTCTTAAGTCTTGATTGCACATGGGTTAAATGTTTAGTTTAGCTACTAGTGAGGATAAGGTCATCAACATAAAGAACAAGGATCATGATATGGATTCCTGATTTCTTGGTCTATGTTAGCACTCAAATCTACCTTAGGCTGAAATAAGGTAAAACTCAAGGCTACACCAAACCACGCTCAGCCTCGTAGCTAGCCCTACGAGGACAGGAGAGGGCTCTCTCCGGGTAAATCTCAGCAAAAGATTATCAATGAGACTCGAGATGACTAAAATAGAAGCTAATTTTAGGCTAGGTATGAAGTACAAAGGTTTGATTTGAGTTTTTAGGAGTTTTTGTGTTGAAATAGGGAAAGGAAAATTTGGGCTTGGGGATGAGGCACAGTTTCTGCAGAGGTTAGAATGGGGCAAGGAAGGCGATCGCCTTGATGCTTTTAAAGGGAATGAATGGGTAGATCATACTGGTGAGGAGCTAAGAAGAGCAAGAAGGTTTCAAGGATTCTCCTTAAACAGGTGAGAACATTGAAAATGAAACAAATTTAAAGGCAGAGCATAACAATCTATGGATTCTACCTTAACACTTCATTTGTTCAATTGCAGAAGGTGAGAGAAGGAAAATGATACACATAACAACTTACAATTATTGAGAGAAGCACACTGTCAAAACATAAAGCCACATGGATCCCAAACAGTGCTGCAAAACCCTGGTCTTTCCTTAGCCAAAAATGCAGAGAAAATATGTACAATAGTATGCCAAAGCAATCCCAAGTGTCCAACCTCTCCAACCCCTGAAAATGATTGATAAATTACATCATATAGACCATCCTAACCCCTTTCCTTGCCTTTAGGGGTCGAGATCATCATTCTAGGAGCTGTTTGAACTAATTCTAAACAAGGAACTGAAATCTAGGTAGTCAAACAACTTACCCCTATATGCTAGGAAACTAATTCATTCATTTAATTTTCACCTTTTAGTGAATGAATCTTCTAGAACAATTAAAAATGTGCCAAAATTACATCATACACTTCAAATTACATCAAGCTGGGTCAAACATCACATCAAGAGGTGAAACTAGTCATAACTGGCCGAAATTCTGAGCTAGAAGGTGAAAATTTGACCAAAAAACCTTGTGCGCCGCGCGCTTGAGCCCTATGCGCTGCGCACCTTTACACCTATTTTTGGGGAACTTCCCGACATCCAAATTGATCTTAGGTTGGCTTTCTGGAAAGCCCTGGATGTCTACTTTCCAACCCAAGTGGAATTTTCCAATTTAGTGTCCATTTGCCCCTCCAAAAGTGCATTCTCCCAGAAGTACTTCCTGCTAGTGCAAAAAGTGGCAGAAAGGTGATTTTCATGATGTTTTTGAGCCTTTTGGTCACCCAGAACTTGATGAAATGCCTTGGCAATGGCTGAGAATATGTATTTCATCATGAAAAATCCAAAACTATAAGCCATTTGTGATTTGGACCTCCCCATATTATGGGTCGCGCGCTGAGCGCGACGCGTAGAGCCAAAAAACCTGTTTCGCAAGCCAAAAATTTTGAAATGACAAAATTTTCTCCAAATTTACCCAAATTTGGAGTGAAGACCATCTATCGTGTATTGTGCCCCGCCAATGAAGCCTCGGCCAAAATTTGGAGTGGATCGGGCTTTTTCCGTCGTTTTAGTGTCTTCCTGGTGCATGCAGTTCATTGATGGAATCTCTGTCTTGGTTGTATGATGTGTTGTTGTCCGCCTCCATGGTATTGAAAGTCTATGCCAAGTGTATGTTTGATTTGTTGAAAATGAGGAATTAAGGCTTAATTTCTTTGTCTTCAAGTGCCAAATATGCCAAAGGGAAAAGACTGTGGGAGAAATAGGACAACGGGAACAAAGGACTGTAACCAAGTGAAATTTGCCCTTTTAAAACTTCTGATTTGTCAAATGTGGAGACAATGGGATAGTCACTTGGTTGTTTGGGGTTTAAGGATTGTACAAATGAGATGGGGAAATAGGAATGATAGGGAATGATGTCACTTAGGGATAGGGAAAAATGGGCTTAGGAGTGAATGACTTTTGCTACCAAGGGAAAATAGTGAAATGAGGGGCTGTAAGGGGAGGGAAAAAAATAGTGGGAAAGTTTAAGGATTGTTGGGATAGATTCAGTTAAGGAAATATGCGATGGTTTGGGATTTTATGTATAGGGTTAGGGTTTGAGGTTTTGTATCTGAGACTTTGGGAAAGGGAATTTGGGAGAAGGAATTAATGAGCTTAGGGGGATAGGGAAACTTAGGGAATGATGAAAACAAGGGACAAATGGGATGAGGGAGTGATGGAGGAACGGTAGACTTAACAAAAAAATAATCAATCACAACCCTAGAATTGTTGCTTTGGAATTTACAAAGAAGTAGGGTTTGATTTCTTAAACGATCACCATTCATCAAACACCATGAAGCAAGCACCAAACTTGGATAAAAACAATGATGGAGGCTCTACCTACTTGTACAAATGATGATCCAAGCATATTGGGCAATTTTGGAGAAAAATTTTGAAGTTTTTGGGCTTGTTTGCTATATGCACCGCGCGCCTCACCCAACGCACCACGCACCCCTGATGCGTCGCGCCAGTGTATTTTTACACTGTGATTTTGTGCCTAATGCGACGCGCGCCCCTGATGCGTCGCGCGCCTAGTAGTGCATTTTGCAGGAGGCTTTTGGAGGCCCTCCCGATGTCCAAATTGGGTGAAGGATAGCTCGTTGGAAAGGTATTTTAGTTTAATTTCCAACCCAACCATAATTTTTTAATTTTGAGTTTATTTTCCTTGTCAAAAATCAAATCTCCCAAGACTGGTCAAAATGTGCCAAATGAGGCTGCCTCAAGGCAGAGTGCTGTTGCAGTCAACTTTTGAATGTCTTCCTCATCTCCAAATTGAGTTCATGATAGCTCATTGGAAATATACTTGTGTATAGTTATCATTTGACTCATCAAGAAAGTCATTTGGCCAACCAAGCTAGGAGAAAACTTGATTTTCCCAAGGTCACTTTACAGGTGCATCAATTCTCCCGAGGAAATGGTATGTTTAACATTTATCTAAAACCATGACACCTGTGTAAAAAGTGAAGGAGGTTTTTCTTCTTTGGCATGTTTTGGACAAAAACCTCTCTCCATTTTTCAAAATTCATCTTTGATTGCTCTAGAACATCTTTTGAGTGAAACTTATCCCGATGTGTGAAACAAGGGATTTTGTCGAAATGAAGCGAAATGAAGGGGATAAGGGGCTTCTAAATTCTTGGGGAAATTTCTGGAAGTAGGGAGGGATTTTAGGAAGTAGGGGAAAGTATAATCTCAGAGATTGAGGGAGGGAAAGGGGTCCAAAAGGGAAAAACACAGGCCTAGCCTGGAAAATTGCCAAGTTGTGGCAAGAAACTCGGGTTTCTGCAAAAATGAGGAATTTGGGGGATCTCAGTGATGGGAAGTGTTCGATAAGGTATATTAAGGATAGGGGAAGGTGTATGAACATCTGGATACAAGTTTTGCTAATGATTTGACCGTCCAAGAGAAATTGCCTTCAAAATCCTAGGAGAGGGAAATGACCTTACCTAGGCGCAACTGAAGCATGAACAAGGTGTGAAATGACCCAATGGAACCCGACATGATGATGAAAACCCTATGAATGATGATAGACTCAACTGAATAGCGACATAGACTGACATTTGGGCAATTTTGAAAAGAGTGAGAGCAAACCCTAGACCTAATGCCTAGTGACCAAATTTTGCTTGAAGACTCACTGAAATGACAAATTTTGACCTTGACACTTCAAAATCACTTTGTAAGAGCATATTTGATCACTGGAGGAAGGCTGGAAAGACTGACACTAACACATCC